>NPFG01000155.1:0-81315 GCA_002288965.1 Xylaria sp. MSU_SB201401 | reverse complement strand
TTTTTTTTATAAATTTTACTACTTTAAGCTTTTTTTTAAAAAAAGCTTTTATTTATATTTTAGTAAGCTTTAAAGGTATTTAGTTTAATATCTATAGGTTTTCTAAAATGCTTAAGTTTACTAGATCCTAAAGCCTTTATATATTTATTTTAAATTTTAATTATATAAGCTATTATATTTAGTTTTATTATAAGGTAAGCCGGGTTTTAATAAAGATAATATTATCTGTTTTATTAGAAGTTATTATAATTAAGTAAAATAGTATTAGGTTAATCTTTAAGTATTTTTAAGGTTTAAATAATAAGAGTAGAAAAAAAGTAAAAGCTTTTAACACTAGTTAGGGTAATCCTTAATGTTTATATATACTTGGTTAGGCAAACTAGGCTTATAACTCTCGCAATGCGGTGGGCCTACGGCTTATCCGCCTATATAAGGGATTATATACTAATAGTATTAAAAGCTCTATTTTTTATGTTAAGTATAAAGGAACTTGCGAAGCTAGTTCCTGTATATATAATAATCACTGGACTTAGATTGGCCTGCTCTAGTAGATCCACCTAAGTACGACACTTACTCTCGTGAATAGGTCGCTTGGCTTTTTAGACCCCCAGTTTCCGCATTCGCGCGCCTGTTATAGCTCTATATCCCCAATTAAACCTGGCGTTGTGTTTTGTTTATTGCTGTCTCTGCTACTCCTTGGTTCATGATCATGGAAGAGTTTCCGCTACGCTGCTTTAGGCGTAAGATCTGGATCCGTCGCTAAAAGCGACGAGACACTGTCCTCGCAGCGACACTAATTGTACAGACGACTCGTAATCTTGGGTACCGACTCTGTCACAACCTCTTCAGGTGCGCCATCCTGGTATTTTACCGACATTGCCTTCGGTAGTATTACCTCTAGGATAAAATAGGAGTATCTTGAGCAGGCGTAACCAATGAGAATGTTAAAGTTACTGAAAAGTCTACCTCGCGCCCTGCCATCTATAAGCAA
Source organism: Xylaria sp. MSU_SB201401 (assembly GCA_002288965.1). Lineage (NCBI taxonomy): Eukaryota > Fungi > Ascomycota > Sordariomycetes > Xylariales > Xylariaceae > Xylaria > Xylaria sp. MSU_SB201401. Next base: position 80,324 of record NPFG01000155.1, on the reverse strand, counting down.
AGTCTAAGGATTCGACGTAAGTATGGTGGTTTAGTGAACAAATGTAAATGCATTTATGATATGGGCTGGAAGAAAAACATCCCATTTATTAATAAACTTTCATCGTCGGCGACCGGCAGTCAAGTTTAGATGTTGAACCCTGATTTTCTTGACAGAAGGCTTGGTTTGGCGTCCTCACGATCAATCCTACCGACGCAACCTGTAGTGTACATTTGGTGGCTTGTGGAGACAATAGCGAATTGGTCGCGCCTTAAAGGTCACCGGCGTGTTCTATTCTACTAGACGGGAAGGGGAGACGGCGCACGCACGATTGTAAATTTACAACATGCGGCACAGATGCCCTATTCCCGGCATGCTTGTCATGGTATGGCCATTGTGATTGTATTGTAGTTGTAGATGGGATAGTAGGACTTAGTGCCTTAGCACTGTGGCTACTCTATATATACATAGGGTTGGCCGTATCTGCAACAATGCTGGGGCCGAGTAATGACGCAATCTATTACGCCGCAGCTTGGTCACAACTTTCGTATTCAGCTTAGGATATCTCTATTGCAGCCGTTATTGCCGAGTCTTGACCCAGAGGGGCTGCGCAGGAAGGAATCGAAACAAACCACCAAGTCACCCAAGGCTCTGTCTCTCAATGTCTTCTTTATGTAATCGCATAAATTCTACCTAAATCATCCTTTACACATATGGCCAAAAAGTCTATGATGATGTCTACAATTCGCCAGCCTCGGAAGCCTCAAGCTCCTTGAAGTTGGTAAAGCCTAGCTCATATACGAAAGCAAGTGTCATTTTGGCATGTTGCAGCATGTGATCCTACAATCATCAGTAAGAACTCTTGAATACACCAGCAGAGGGCTCGTGCTACTTACAAAGGAGAGGTATTTGATCAGATCCTCTGTACCGTGGATATGATCGTCCGAATCGGGGAAAGCCGATTCAATTACGAAAGCGGAGGGATAACCAGCCTTGGAAGCAGACGCATGGTCAGAACAAGCATAGCCACACTTCGTCTCGACATATGGAATATCACAGTATTCCTCGATGACCTTCTTCTATAATGCGATATTTGGCGTTAGTTCCTGTTGATTCGAATGTGATTAAGGAGCAGGGGGAGTCCCCAGCGTGAGAATTACTTACGATAAAAGCGGTCAAGCCGGCGTCGACAAAGTCCGTGATAACACCAACGGACTCCGGCTTCCCAGCATCAATCGTTTTCTGAATGAAGCCTGTCATGTCTTGCTGGAGCATTGCCTTGACGTCTCGCGCCTTCTTCTCGTAGTCGGAGAATATAGCTTGACTACCAAGAAGACCGCCTTCCTCGGCACTGTACCATTGAAATTCTATCGTATTCTGGGCGTTGCCCTTGATCACATCTTCGGATTGCAGAAGAACGCGGAAAGCCTCAAGGATAGTGACGGTGCCAGAGCCATCATCATCGGCGCCAGGGGCCGCTAGAATCGATGGAAGCCACATGTTGACCGAGTCTTGATGTGCGCCGATAACGATGGTGGACTTGGACTTGCCGGGTATCGTTGCTATGATGGAATGTTGACCCCAGCTGTGTTTAAAGTGTTCGGCCTTCACGCCGTACTGGCCAGCTCCAGCATCTTTAATAGTATCCTGAACAGTCTTGAGCAACCATTCGGAGGATTGTCGGCCGTAGTCCGATTTGTAATAGCGAGTGTGAAAACTTGTGAACTTGGTAAGGTGTTCCTCCATGGGTGTTTTGGACAGATTTGCAAGTAGAGGCCGGATCTCATTCTGGAGTCTCGCTTTCTTAGGGAAGACAGCGGCAGACCGCGACGAAGCCCTTAACGTTCCAAGGTCCTTATTATCTGTGATATCCATGAAGTTCCTCCCAGCCTATTTGACACGGCCTAGTCAGCAAGTCGTGGCAGTCGAGAGTCGCTGGTGGCCTACGGCAGAGTAATACTTACACGACGAAGTTCCCATTTCTCATCTTCGGTTACATAGCGGGTCTCGCTGGGAGATAGCTCGATGAGAAATCGTTCGGTAGAGGCGGATCCTTCTCCAAGGAGCGCATCGACATAAGGTAGGATACGGTTTGCGTCGGTGGCTTCGTTAGCCTCGATGAAGCGCGCACTCGCTGCTGCTGGTAGGAGCAGCGACGAAATGAGAGAAGCTTTCATTGTGCATGCACTGACTGTGCCTAGATGAATATGCTGACAAGAAAAAAAGAATAATAGAGTTCGGAGATGGAAAGTTCGGGGGAAGCAGTGGTTGAAGATGGCGAGGTGAAACGGAGTGGTCAGCTGGGTCGGCGCCTGTCGTATCGAGGTACCCCATACAGCTCAAGCTTCAAGCTTGCCTCGGGGGTGTGGCTGCCTAGGACCTGGCTAAGACGCCAATGACATTGCAGATCTTATCTACCTAAGGTATTGTCTAAAGTACCTACAGTAGTACTACAGTACTTGGGGGTACCTAGAGCACTAGTAATACTATAGAAATCCGGGGTGACCCACATGCCAGCTGCAGCACGCCCAGGTACACTACCGAGACTACCTAAGATAGAGGTAGATGTACCCACATTTATCGGGGAAAAAGTACCCACGTGTAGTGTAGCTGCTTGTACCTCAAAAAGGGTCAGCAGCCCAAACCATCATGTGGTCAGTAGTTCACAGTGAAAGTATGTGCACATGAGATCGCGTAGCTGGTTAATTTGCGACTCTTTGCTGGAGCACGTCTGCAGATCTGGGAAAGACAAACGAGGCTCGACAACTTAGGGCATGGGGTTTCCGAAAACGTCGACATTTCGACAAGATAACCATGTTTCCCGTCAACCACGACAACGTGCTGTTTTAGTACCAGGACTATATATCTTCTTACTTGGTAACAGGTATCTGGTACGCCAGGTAAATGTGCCTTATGGTTGACATAGAGTTTTGTGTGTAAGTAGATAAGTAGGTACCTATCTACGGTACCTTAGTGACTACCTTAGGTACGTACTGGCTGCATGGAAGTAGATACCTAAGGTAGGTAGACAATACCTAGGTAGATGCATGCATACGCAGCAGGTGCTATGTACTCCATTTCCATAGCTGTGTTTCAGTAGCACGTATCTAAGTAATAAAGTCCTACACATTAGAATTAAATATAAAGAGGTAGTTAACTAGTTAGTTAACTAAATAATTATTTAAGAGTCGACGTACCTAGGTAGTATGCAAGTACATATGCACAGTAGGGTACTACACGTTAGATAATAGAGCTTAATACATCTTCCAGTCTACACAGATGTGCGCCATGTTCATATTTATTAAGTGCGGCATTAGCGGTGAACACTGCATTCAAGTTGTTTCCATAAGAAATCTTGGAGGTAGGTTCATTTGCTATGCAGCACAGGGTTACTTAAACAAGTTCTAAGCGCTACCTACAGATATAGAGGTCTAACCTTCAAGTCGTTGGCAATGCATATAAACATAAATATTTAATGTCCTCCGCATTGGAATGGCACCCTACCCACTAACCTAGTAGACTTCAATAGGCACTATATAGTTTGGGGGTGGAAGGGACCACCAGAGAGCTCCCCCGCCGGCACCCCGCTGACCCAAGGACCCCCCCTCTGCCGAACACGTCCAGGGAAAAAAAACAACACGTCCAGAGACACCTAGCAAATTTTATTTCTACGTGTCAAGGGCAACTCACCACAACAAGCTTACTTTCTTCTAACCTGCCTCACAAACCACCCACGAACAACGAGTACGGATCCGGTTCGGCCACATTGAACGGTCTGGAGGCTCGCCAACAATGGAGGACCAGCTCATCCAGGTTCTCGCCAACACACAGCAAGCTGCCGAAGGCCTGAGAATACAGGCCGAGCTTGACTTGAAACGCGCGCAAACGAATCCCGCCTTTCCTCTCTCCCTTGCCAATATCGGCCGCCATACATCTGTCTCGGTAGAGATCCGGCAGGCTGCTCTGTTCACCCTGCGCAGGTTTATCGAAAGCCATTGGAGCGGCGAAAACGATGACGGCCCCACCATCCCCATCGCCGACGACGTTAAAGACCAGATCCGCCCTCTGGTCTTAGACCTGGCCCTGAACTTCGAGGGCGAAAGGAAAATCAAGACGGCTGCAAGGTACGACGTCTGTTGTCTGCCCACGTTGTCTTGCTCTTAGCTCCCAATTCTCACCGCCCCGTCTCTGCCACCACCCCCCTTTCCCGAGACATGCTTTCTCTAGCCTCGCCTGTTGCACGTGCGTGCTCTTGGATGGCCTTGAACTAACATTTCACGAAGCCATGTGGTAGGCAAGATCGCTAACGTCGACTGGCCCGAACAATGGCCTGTTCTCCTCCCTACGCTCCTCAATGTAATCCCTACCGGCAACGACAACCAGCTTCACGGTGCTCTCAAGGTTCTGAGCGACTTGGTCGAAGACAGTCTAAGCGATGACCAATTCTTCTCCATGGCCCAAGATATTATCAAAGTCGTCTATGAAGCCGCCATAAATGAGAATCGAAAGCCCGCGCTGCGTGCGCTGGCGGTGTCGGTCTTCCGAGGTTGCTTTGATCTTATGGATACTGTCAAGGACGAGCACAACAAGGAGGTAACGGCATTCGCCGAAGAAGCCCTAAAAGGCTGGTTCCCTTTCTATCTCGAGATACTCAAGATGCATTGCCTGGTCTTGATCCCCAATCGAACAGCCAGCCCGAGTCATGGAATGGTCTTATTGCGCTCAAATTTCAAATCGTCAAATGTCTGCTGAAAATTCGAAGCGTATTCCCGGGTCTGTTGATACCTCATACGCCCCATTTCTTCCAAGCCATCTGGCAAGAGTTATCGGTTCTCGAATCATCATATGAACGGATGTATATTGAAAACGAAGCCCAAGGGCGCCTTGAGGATGCGGACGGTCTTCCCTACACGCTCGATTTCCTTGTATTAGAGGAGCTTGATTTCCTAAACCATTGCCTGAGAGCACCGCCAGTTCGCAAAGAGCTCGAGTCTCAGCTAAATGCTCATGCGGGTGCTCATGAAACATCTTGGTTGTTGGATATTTCGAGAATCGCTAGTTCGTATGGCCAAATTATCTTGGAAGATCAGCAACTCTGGGATATCGATGTTTCTCTCTACCTCGCTGAAGAGCAGTCTGTTAGTGCCAATTACACCCCTCGTACCGCCTGCGGTGATCTGTTGATTAAGATGGGTGAATGGTTGGACCAAAAGGCCTTGGAAGGGCTCTACGCATACACTAAATCTGTCTTTACGGAAAATGCATCTTGGAGGAGACAAGAGGCAGCTCTTTACTTGCTTAACATGCTGTTAAGAGACTATCTTGAGTGTGGCAAGAGTGTCTCACCAGAGTTGAGCCAAGCTTACCTCGAGCTCGTCGACCATGCCATTAATCAAACGCAAGAGCCGCTGCTCCGAGCCAGGGGTTATTTAATAGCTGGTATCTTGTCTCAGTGCAACGGAATTGCCGCTAACCTCATGGATCGAACAATTGAAGCAATCACTTCGGAAGAATCCGAACTGGTGCAGGCAGCATGTATCAAGGCCACTGAATCGTTCATCACTAGTGATGTCAGTGGCGTCGCTGGCAATACCCAGCTCCAGGCAAAGATAGTGAGTGCCATCAATCAATGGATTTCGGCTAAGGATATGACGGAAATCGAAGAAGCCGATGATCTACTTGTCACCTTGGCCGAGACACTGCGGGCTGCGATCCAGATTGATAAATTAGTATCAATTTCTAATGACGTGCCTGCTCTCGATCTCCTTTTCCTCATTGCTAAACATGGCACGAACAACTGGCAGGTATGCTCAGATCCCCGGTCCTACTGCTGCATTCTGTTGTTTAAGCACTGCCTATCATACTAACATGTTTTTAAGGTCACAATGCTGATATCCGAGACTTTCGAGGATATCGTACAAACGATGTCCGAACCATCTGCATACCAGGTCTTATGCCAAAAGGTTCTTCCCACTCTTACTGGTGCCTTCAATGTTGCCGACGTGACGTCAAATAATCCTCTGGTAATTGTAAGTGAACAGGCTCGAACTGTTGAAAGAACTAGTTGCTCATCATCTATTTGAAATAGTTCGCAGCGGAGTTGATGGCTTCACTAACACAGTACGGCTCGGAGCCTCTACCTGCTGGCTTCGTAGCCGCCACATTACCTAAGCTGACACGATTACTCATGGAGAGCAACGAGGGCGAGGTTCTGCGTCCAGGCGCCGAGTCCGTGAAGTATTTGTTGGCACACGACCATGAGCAGATGTTCAACTACCACGATGAGAACAACAGATCAGGCCTCGAGGTTTGCCTTCACATTATCGATCGTCTGTTAGGGACTGCGATCGAGGATAACGCAGCCTCGGAAGTGGGAGGCCTTGCTGCCGAACTTGTCGAGAAGGCCGGCCACGAACGTCTGGGTCCTTTCTTACCACAGCTTTTGCAGGCCGTGGCTAATCGACTAGCCACTGCGGAAACGGCTACTTTCATCCAATCTCTCATCTTGGTCTTCGCCAGACTTTCTTTAGTTGGTGCGCATGATGTTGTCGAATTTTTGACTACAATCCAAATCAATGGACAAAGTGGCTTGCAGGTTGTGTTAAGCAAGTGGCTTGAGAACTCAGTCAACTTTGCGGGGTATGACGAAATCAGACAAAAGTCAGTGCAATCACCTCCTTCTAGTACCATCTGCTAACGGGACCCTAGTGTTATTGCGCTTTCAAAATTATATAGTTTGAACGATCCTCGCGTAGCACAGACAATGGTCAAGGGTGATATGATCATACCTACAAGTGATAGAATTATGACACGTTCTCGGGCTAAGCAAAGTACGTCTCCTCGAGTCTGCATCTTGCTCAACATGCTAACGATGTTCCGCAGACCCAGATCAATACACGATCATTCCTGCACCTCTAAAGATTCTCAAAGTATTGATTGAGGAGCTTTTGTCGGCTTCGGGCTTAGCAAGTGCTCCGAACGCTGCTGCCGCCGCTGCTGCGGAGTTTGCGGACGAGGACAACGACGACGATAGTTGGGAAGACGACCCAGATACTATCGATCTTGGCCTTGGCTCTACCAAGGCTGATCTTATGGGCTATTTAGACGCTAGCAACATGCGACACCGTGACGACGAGACACAGCAATACCTTACTGAATTCTTCGTTGCAGCCGCAAGGGACAATATCGCGGGGTTTGGTGACTGGTACAACAACCTTACGGATGAAGAGAAAGGCAAGTTGAGCGAGATGGCAAATGCTCAACAATCCTAAAAGACTCGAAGAGCAGCCTCGCCAACGCCTAGTAAACCAACGCCTTCGTTCTTGAACAAATATACTAGGCTTTTATGGCCTAGATCCTAATATGGAGTTATCATCGCAACGGAATGGGCCAACTGCATTCTTAATGGGCGAGGTGGAAGTAGCGGTAGAGAGATACGAGTGGTTAGGGGTGATGATGCGAAAGATAGAGTTGCGATTGCTACAAGGCAGTAGAAACTCTCCGCATTGACATGCTTGCGTCGTGTTTGTTGAGAAGGCGGGCGGCATCGATTAGAGAACGCCTCTAAGCTGGCGTTTCATTGCGCGGCTTTGTGCATGTCGATAATATCAGTCTATAGAAATAGGTTAAATCACCCAAGAAGAGCAATATATCAAATACATTCACATTCACGTCATATCATTTCTACGTCGTATATCTCCAGCCTATAAATTAATGAAACTAGTAAGACAGGCAAAGACATTTAAATCAAACAGACAAACAAAAAGGATCATTAGAGAATCGATCTCGAAACTTTTATTCTATATATTTTAATGAATCTCATGTTTCATCTTCATGTCTCATAGCCAGCGAACATCGTAACTCTCTACCTGCCGGTTAGGTAGAGTGCGTATCCATTATTCGTAAAAAAGGCGTTGCAAAAACACAAGTTGGAGTGGTCGAATTTCCCATCCAAGTAGCGTCGATCGATCGATCGACTCGAGACTCATATAGTAGTAGGAGCCGCCGGCAGTTGTTCCAACAACATGGAGACCAAGTGGTTCTGCACTAGACAGGCAGGTAGGTTCCCAATAAGCCTATATACAGACACGGACAAATAACCTTTCGCGATCGCGACACCGTTTGTTCTTTCCTTCCTTCCTTTCTAGTAAGTAGCACGCCAATTTCAACGCCGCCCGCCATGAATTTGCGTGCTGCTATGTTTCGTAATCATGTTCAAGTTCAAGTTCGTGCTCGCCAGCTGGTGACCGCAGTAGCAGCTGCTGTTGCTCATTTCAACGCTGCCGATGATGAGGATGGTCCACTTCCGAAGCAGCCAGAACGCCAGCCTTCCCAACCACGAGATGCACATTCTCCACGGCGCCAACGCCAATTCACGGGCGTCTTCTCTCTAGGCGCGCCTGCGCCTGCGCCTGCGCCGCCGCCTTTGACTAAAGCGCGGAGGCTGATCATTTCTCTCTTGAGACGGGCATTTTCTTTCTTGAGGCGCGCCGTCTCCTCGCTACTCTCCTTTACGTTCGCCATAAGCTCTTCTTTCTCTTCACGTCCCTTGCTCTTAAGGGCTTTGACGATTTTACCGAGTTCGCTGTTAAATTTATCATATAGTAACTCGTTTTCGGCCATCGCTTCTTTGTAGAGTTTGTCGATGGCTTTGACCTTGGCTTCGCTAGCCTTGAGGGTGTTTTCCATATCTGTCTGCAGCTGGTCTTGACGACTCGTGAGTTGGCCGAAAACAATAGGTAAGCGCTCTTCGAGTGATTGAACACTAGCCGAGAGCTTTCGAAGGTCGACCGTCCCACTGCGCGGGATGTTAGAATTGACCCTGGCCATGTCCGCAGTGATTCTGGATAATTCAGATCGCAGATCAGCATCAACTTCCTCAACGGCTTTCTTCTCCACTTGAAGACGTTCCCGCAGTCTCTGCGGCGATTGTAAGCGTAGCTTTCCAGATGCTTTTGACGGACTTGTCGTCGGCCGCATGGGAGATTCGGCTAGATCCGCTGCTAAATCCCGAGACGCCTTAAGTGTCGGAATATTAGAAGTTGATAGCATTTTGGGGTGTGTCTTTCTGGGAGAGACACTTCGCGGAGAGACTATCTTGAATGGATCGTCGATATTTTCCTTCTGTCTCGGCGATTGGAAAGCGAAATTATTCAAAGATTGATGTGCATTTGGACTAATAGGAATCTTTGATGGAGATGGGACGCGCGGCGTCGAGTTGAATCTCTCGGAAGTTTCTTTCATATGAGACAGCGGCTGTACAGGTAACTCATTCGCTAGGCTTGTGGATTCCATTAGACTCTGGAGATCCGACAATGAACTGCGACGTTTCTTCTTATATGCCTTAACGGCAATCTCGTCACCAGGTTCTCCAATTGTCTCGAGTTTCTGAGAACTTGTTGGACGGCTGAAGGCTTCATCAAACGCACCAGCTATGGGTGGTCTATCTCTGGATCCCGGACGCCGTAATCTATTGGTTCCTGATAGGCCTACGTCCACAGAGTTCGTTCTCATTATAGAACCTCTTGATAGACTCGAAGGTTCGCCAGTGGCTGGGTGTCTGGCATGCTTACTCAAGTTACGCCAAACAGAGGACCGAGAATCCGATTCGGTCTTGCTGTTTTGACGAGTAAGCAGATTTTCAAAGCCGAATTTCCTCCTCAAGGAGGACGTGCTTGAAGTTATCGAGCCAGTGTGGGATTTTCCACCACGAATAAGTGCAGAACCCGCCAATTCATACATTGATGCGTTTGCGCCGATATTAAGATTGAAACTTCCTGGTCCATCGTCAAAGATCCGATCGCAATCTTCCACAAGCCTGTCCAGAAGATTGATGTAATGAGGTGCATTCTCATTGTCTACAAGGATTTCGGCGAACGCAAGTGTTAAGCCACCCCTGTCGCTATCGTTTCCACAGCCATCAAGCAAATCCGCCAGAAGCTTAATGAGAGCTGTGAATGCTCGACGATTTTGAGGCGCCATATCCGCGAATAGAAAGTGAACAAAGTCCGCAAAGTCACCTGGTAACCGCTTGGAAGCCCGGGCTTGCAGTGCATCGAGAGCTTTGGTTGTAATAATCGGACCCATCTGATTTCGCCATGCAATGCGAACGAATTTCTCGAAAGCCACGAAGACAACATCAGCGCCCATATCTTGTGTGGTTTCCGTATCTAGAGGATTCTCAATAAGCTTGTTGTACAGGTCGTTCACTGAGAGTTCATCGACAGCGGATCGATTAAGTAATGCTCTTCCCTGAAAGCTTCCTTTGCGCTCCAGTAAACTGGCCATGTATCCCGTGAAAGTTTGCTCCAACCTGAATATCGGATTCTCAGGCTTGTCTTCGTCAAGTCCGGCTCGAATACCATCTCTGCTTTTCACCGAACCATACAGAGAGGCGGCATCCCGGCTACTATTCGAGCGGCTGACCTGCCCTGGGAGAAAACTCGAGCTGAGGCTTGAACTCTCCCCAGTTAATGCTCGCTGGAATCTAGGGGGGCCGGCTGAATCCGAGAAACTAGTTCCGCTGAGGAAACTTGATAAATATTTAACGGGAGACGAGGCTAAGAAAGATCTCGTCTTCTCAGCTCTGTGTGAAACACTCAGGCCGCGGAGGACTTTAGTGTTGAAAGAGACCAACGCAGGGGTCAACCCCGGATTTGCAACATTGAATTGTGTGCTAAGGAATTGGATGACTGTAACTGGGTTAATTATCTCACCTAAGTCCTGGGCCGTGGCTTAAGTAGACTTACTCCTCCTAGAAAGCGTTGCCAAAAAATCTTCCAACGCAACTTCGTCAGTAGCGCGTTTCCCATGTAGCCCAAGCGTGATCATGACAACCTTCTTGAGGTCTCCCGCCTTTACGTCAGAGGTTATCTCTACACCATAATGGCCAACAGGAGATCCCTTGGTGCCTCTTTCGTGGTCGACAACAATACGGATAGGAGCTGGCTCTTTGCGTCCTTCTATGAGCTGATCGATACCTTCCTGAAAGACGGCTGCAAATAGGCCCAACCCAGTGTCAGGCATCTTTACAGATCTAAGAGTCCACGAAGGGTCCTCACGTTCCTTCTCTGAGAACCTGTTTTCAATTCGCGCCTTAACGATATCCTCGCCCCATTTGGCGGATTTGCCTTCATATGCTTCCTGTAGGACGAAGCATCTAGAGGTAATAGCTGTGTTTGTGACAAAATTTCCTGCATGGGCACCTCTCATCTCTTTCGCAGATGTTAACCATGTCATGCGCCCATCAGATGATTCAGTGAACCTGACGTCCGCGAGTTCATGCCATCCCGCAAAGGCCAGGTCGTATGAGCCAGGGCCCCCAGCGGCATTCGTCATAGACGCCAGTAGGCCGGCTGCTGATGGTTTGTCAATCTCACGCAAGAGATCACGTGCTGTCATCTTGACGCCATAAAGTTTTTTCACAATGACTATAGAGTCAGAGAACACAAGGAACATACCAGCCCGCTCATCTGCCTCGGGATCCGTCACATTTGAATCTGGATAAGGGGCGGGTATTTCCGAAAAGTCAGCAGCGGTAATGAGGCGACCCTGTGGTTCGAGATCTGCAGGCCAACTTTCAATCATGTTCCGCAGCCGTGTGCTCACATGTGGTTTATCCGCCAGAGGATCATCCATCGAGCATATGTTTGCTATGATGTCTCGGGCCTTCAGTATTAATTGAAGGGCTGGATGTGTGATGGGCAAGCAGCCAACAATTTGGTCTATCATCAAGCTATAGCGTGGAAGGCGTTGAACAGGCTCGATTACGGTTGAGCGAAGATGCTGCTCCCCCGTGAGCGCAACCCTGTCAGTAAAAGTCGACTGTTGATCGATAAATGAGGTAATCAGCTGGGGAAAATTCTGACTTGCTCTTATGTAGTCTTGGTAGCAGTCGGTGAATTTGGGAAACCATTCTAGCATAACCTTCGCCATTGCCATTGCACCACTCGCATCCTTGGTTTTACCTAATACACTTCCCGAGACGCCTACTCTCGATGATAAGGTACCCGCCTCTGCGTCCCTTTGTGCACCGTCCTCTGTGCTGTCTAGGACTTTGCGTAGCTCTTGCATGAAGTTAGTATTGATTTTGAGGATGTCATCGGATGATCTGGGAAATAGCTTCTCCACGTCCGCTACTGAAGGGCTAAAGCTATTCCGTTGACGGTCGTTGGCCTTTTGTCGATACTCAACCGCGACGTGATTCACCAACTCATCTAGTTTCGCGACATATCGTTCCTCGGTTTCCACCAACTCGGCCATCTTCCGCCTTAGTTCTAATTTTTGGTCTTTGGAAAACGACTTTGTCCGGTTAAGCACACTAGGCTTAGAAGGAGCGCGTCGTAATCGCGACGTTGGCAGGAACATTGGCTCACCGAAGAGCCTCACAAGGGGTGTGTACATCCCGTACTGCCGTAAAGTCGGGTCCAAAATATCGTCTTCATCCTCAAGAGTTTCCTCAAAGTCGGCAGGCTGCAAGGGCAAGATTGATCCAGGAGGCAAAACAAGATCAATATCGACGTTGCTGACATGTTGTGTCTGAAGAGCCGTATGAAGCTTCTGTATCACATCAGCGGTATTCTCGGCGCGCACCATGGACTTGGCAATATCGGCGGCATGTTGGTCGCCGAAGAGGGTTGGAGAGGATCCAGGCCGGCGCCCTCTGGTCGGGTACTGCATTTTGATATGACTCTGGACGGGCTCTGGTAGTTCGTTGAAGTATTTTGAGAGTCCGAAAGCGAGCGCACGATAGACCTCGTCGCCTTGAAATTCGCGGGGTAGATGGTTGACGACATTGTAGAAAGGAGAATTTGGCGATATGGTCAGTCGCGGAAAAGATTGGAAGCCTGCAGGCGTGTAGACGTGGACCTGTACTCTGGAGCTGTTGAAAGTGTAGTTGGCAGTGGTGGAAGGACCGTGGAATATGAGGATGGGAAGATGGCCGAGCAGCGGGTCAGTAGCTTGGTAAAGAGTGACATGATCTGGCGACAAGGCCAGCTCCTCGGTGACGCGGACCATGGTCACTCTAATGGGTCATGGTGGACCGGCCAGGCGTGTTGTAAACGAGTGTGAAGAGACAGTACACGTCTCGAGAAGCTGGCGGAAGGCCGAAACTGATCGGGTCGAATCTGATTGAACGAGGTGTTTGGCGGAAGAAGATATGTCACACACACGCCATCCACGACCGTCCTCCGCATAGAGTAAACAACCGGGCTGCGCGAAGCAGCTTATGCGATGTGGGATGTGGGCGGCCTAGTGTACCTAGATAGGCGCTAGATAGAGCCCGATCAGCACCTGATATTGGGTATATGTGCCGGGATGGGCGCGCGCGTTGTAAGATGTGCCAGGGTTTGTTTACTTTCGAGACGGAACATCAACAAACCGGCAGTACCTATACCTTGAGAGTTGTAGTCACACGCCAACCACAGCCCAATGGTTTATCATAAGCGTACTACAAGAAATAAAAAAAATAGAGTCAGAAACGCCGAGCTTAGAAGCAGTGATATCAGATAGCCCTACTGAGTATGCTGCACCTATTGTGCGATGCTACCAATAGTAAAACGAGTAAATAGGCGGTGGACCAGGATGTATTGAAATGGTGGGTGGATTGGACGGACGCCCGAGACCAGGGCCGCCAGGGCCCACAGGGCCGGTCGAGTATTATTTTTGGTAGATTGAAGATTCAATTTGAGAGGGGAGCAGCACGCGCAAGTCGCGTTATATGCATAACTACGCATAGGTAGTGGACCCAAAGGCGATGAATGCTCAGGATGGAGCTTCCAGGTCAAAGAAAGAATTACCACGCTTTAGCAGACCGTCGCTTCCTGCGCAACAATGCATGTATAAACCGAGTAAGGCGGTGACTGCATTAGCTGCCTAGGTCCATGTCCCGGTACGTACCACATGCCTACAAGGTGCCTGTCTCTTATGTAATGTCGGGAATTAAGTAAGCAAGGTGCCCCTCTCTCTCCAACCCTCAAGTACCTTCCTAATACTGTACCTACTCGTGCATGTATAGCTAAATTAGCGTACTACATGGAGCCCGGATCTCTCATTGCTCGCGCTCGAGGCATCTCGTTTCCCTTTCTACAGCCTCAAGATCAGCAGTGCTCCCTCTGATTTGACCTCACGATGCCCAGTCAAATTGGTTCCGGGATTCCAGTAATTCATGCGCCTGATGGTGTTGGCTACAGGTTGATGGAGCTGCCACCTGAGCTCCTTGGGGCTCTCGAATCAGCAACGACTCCAGAGTCAGTACACACTCCGGTCCATTTCGATACGCGCTTCGGACATGACGCTTTCTAACTGCAGCTATGTTCCAAAAACAGATTGAGAGTCGAATCTTCTGCTACCTCGGCTGTCCTCAAATGTGGATCGCAGTCTTGGGCCCTCCGTCAGAAGAACACCTCGAACGCTCTGATCTTGCTCAAAGCCAGCAATGTGGCCGCCGCACCAGCCCAGATACCCCGACCTGGTCTTCAGGCCATCTCCACTATCCACGATACCGTCGAACTAGTACCAGAGGCGTCGAACAACCCTGCGACAGCTGCGAACAGGAAATGGCACGAGAAGTTTGCCAAAGACAGATGAATACTCACCGTCAGCTCGATAATCAGGCTCTTCAAGGAAATTAGAAGTGGCTACCGTGAACATGGTATCTATCTTGTAGCACATATCCCCGGTCCGGTATACCAACTTGCGGTCGGTCTGGCGGTACGGAGATGGCGCTGCATTTCATGCCTCAGATCCTTAAGCCCACAGCATAGTGAATCGTCTTGTTCTTAGCTGCTGCGATGTGCTAAGTCAGGCTTCCAAGGCTAGGCTATTACATTAGACTGAAGAGCAAGCAACCGCCTCGAAACACGCATTTAACCTGTTAGGCTGCCGGTTTCGCCGGTGTGGGCACTTCCTGTGTGGCAGTATTGTGGATAAACCTCGAGCCAGTAACATGCCACGTCATATAACTCGATATCTTCTTTTAGGTAAAATCAGGCCTAGATCAAGATGGTCGCAATCGGCAAGATATTATATACTTGTTGGCGTCGCTACCAATTGCCTTGATATGCGAGCGATTTCAGGCAACAAGGCAGACTCTGGTAAATTTGACCGCGATCCAGGTACCTTGATCTGGCTGGGATGGCGGGGTGAACGTCGAAGTACAAAAGCACTGGGTAACATAGGTGGTAGGTACTTATTCAGATGATGGCAGAGAACATGCGACGACTGGCGGAATCGGGTTGGCAGTTATTAACATCAAGATCTACCAATGCAATGATCAGGTTTATTCTGTTGGCTTAGTCTAGACCACACTGCTTGGGACAGCACTGTCATCGCTGAGCTCTGGTAAAAAGGCATGGGGTTTGGTGATACCAGGGATACATCTGGTCGGATTCAATTTCATGAATGCACACAGTTAGGTTCCCCAGGTATGATTTTATTCCTCTCCCCTAGTACTCGGTTCGTGTTAAGAGTATGTTGTCTATTGGACGATAGTGAGACATGCACATGTACTATGGTAGATAGATACATTTCCCGCGACCATAGCAGGTCCGGGCACGCAACGCTTGTTCAGCCGCTCTCAACCAGGGGCTTATTTTTTCTAATTTGTTTTTTGTCTACCTCAGTCGACTTATTCATACCATTCGGGTACTCACATTTTCGTGTGCGCCAGTACGAACTTACGGTAGCTGTTTACGCGGCGTTCTCATACACGAGGAGCATCTGTGTAGGTTACCGACTGACTCTCTTTACCTATGTGTGTCTTTTACCTGTGTGACATTTGCTACACCCACAGAAGGGTTGCCCCAGTGCCTAACTTGCCTACTTCCTCAGCACGGCGCCAATCGCAAACCAAAAGGCTCAATCGCCGGGGGCATCTGACCTCTTTTCCGATACCACAGCAATCCAGCAATTGCAGCCGCCCTGCGACACATCTGCATCTCCCTTGGGACCTCTGCTCGTTTAGTCGTCTCTACTCCTTCAGTCGACGCCAGACTGCAGCGACGCTCGTCTTCCTCTGTCTTCCTCGCCTTCCTCATCCCCTCCGATTCTCTCCTACTCCTCTCTCTCATTGGTCTTCTTCTGTGTTGATCTCCTTCCTGCAGTGCATCAAGAGGAACGCCTATCTTGACCTCTAGAGCGGGCCCCGCATCACCACGCACTGCTCACACACTGCCTCGCCCTCACTTTGCTGCTTAGTTGCCCTTGTCTTGCCGAATATGGCTTCGGTGAAATCGTGACGAGCCATGATCATGTTGCTAGACTGAATCTGTGACCGGGTATGGAAAAAATCTCTATTAATTCGTGATCAATACTACAACGCAGAGCTCCCAAAGAAATGTTGCCGGTGCCACGAGCAAGTGCTCTTCAGTCCACATCCAAGCCCGTTCCCTAGTCCCTGCGATACGCAAACAATCCAAGTTAATTGCCCCCGTGACTGGGTAATGTGTAACGCGTTTCGAGCTTTTCCTTCTACCATTGTTTATTGTATACCATAGGACCCCATTTCAGATCGAAAAATTCAATGGGATTGAAAGACGTCTTATTCAAGCAGTGGATAGAATGCAAAGACCAACCAACTTATAACGTCTGGTCAAAGCTTACTTGTGGCCTCTTTCAATTTTATACAGACCCCATCTTCCTTTTTTCCCCCTCCTTTTGATTCTCTACGTTGACCTCCGTTCTCATGCTCTGCATTCGCCGAGGCGAAAGAGAAAGTGCGTGTGTACCCAAGCAGAGAATCCCGGTTCCCGTCCCTGCCCGCCATTTCTGGATTCACAGCCCCTACCATTCAATCCAAGGCAGGAGTAGGTGCACGTCTTTCGCCCTTTACACGTCTCGCGGATCTCTATATCATCTATCATGTTCATAAATTTCGTGACTTGGCTTCTACCCACCCCCGTACCGAAGCTCAGACATCTAAAGGCTTGCGTCACGGCCCTTTCACCCACGCATTTGATTGACAATCTTTTCAGACTCTTTCGCCAAGCGGACCACTCTGTGCCTCGTCAGTCTTTTCCTGTGCAAATCGTCAAGAGGATTAGTCACTTATCGAACAGCAACTTGCTTGCATCAGCCAAGCCCCATTCAGTCATGGACTGGAAAGAAGATGAGGTACTCGACTTGACTGGCCTGCCTGGGTCTGGTAACATGGAGTCTCGGAGCCGTAACCGTCTTGAGCTGCCTCTGATAGATAATAAGAAGCAGCCAGCGATCATCGTTATAGATGGCAGTAGCCCGGCGCAGGCACAGCCCCGTCATGACGAGATCTCGTGTAAAAACGATATCCTTCTGATGTTCCCAGACATTTGTCCAGACTATCTTGAAGAAGTTTCTCGCCGTCACAATCACAGAGCCGATGCAGTCAGCTCTGCCATCCTAGATAAGCAAGAAACAGACGGAAGTTATCCGACCCGTCCCGCCGCGCAGCCTCTCTCTCGGAAGCGAAAACGCCCTGGCGCAAATAACGAGCCCGGGTATGACCTCTATTACGACAGTGACGAAGAAGGCGAAGAAGGCGACCCAGAATCTGTGCGTGCTATTAAGCTTCAGATAGCTACGAGCGAACATGCAGCCAAAAGGGCCTCACCCGAGTATGCCGCCTTGGCTAAAGACCTCATAATTCAAGATTTTCCACGGGTACCTCAGTACGCCATACGCAATCTACTAGCAGAGCACAATATGTCAGTCTTTGAGACTTATACGTGGATGGACGAAAAGCAACGGAACTGGGACGAAGAAAACATGCCCTGGAAAGAAAAGAAAAGCTTGAGCAAGACAAGACAGGATTTCACGCCAGAACAGATGCCAAGTCTTGATTGGAGTACATACAACCCCGACCAGCGAGCTGCTCTCGCCGAGTTTCTTGCTGCAAGGGACCTACGCTCGGTAAAGGATGCAAAAATACTAGCAGGCATTAAGGAGGAGGAGAACTTGCTGCGAGCCCAAATCGAGGGCCAAACGACCGAATGTGCGATATGTTTCGAGGAATACGCTCTCAACCGCATGGTTCGATGCGAGGCCGAGACAATGCATTGGTTCTGTCGACGCTGTCTAAGAACTCAGGCTGAGTCACAAATAGGCATGGGCAGATATGAATTAGTTTGCATGTCCATGGACGGCTGTTCATCCAAGTTCTCAAAGGAACAGAGGGCGCTATTCTTGGACAAGAAATTGACCATCGCCTTGGATCGTATAGAACAGGAGACAGTTCTCCAGATGGCCGGTATCGAAAATCTTGAAACATGCCCATTTTGCCCATATGCTGCAGAATATCCGCCCGTTGAAGTCGACAAAGAGTTTCGCTGCGATAATCCGCAATGCCGAAAGGTTAGCTGTCGCCTCTGCCGAAAAGAAACCCACATCCCAAAGACCTGCGCCGAAGCGAGTGCCGATCGCGGCCTAGATGCTAGGCATATTGTTGAGGAGGCCATGTCCGAAGCCCTCATAAGAAGATGTAATAAATGTAAGCCCCGGATTTTATATCGCGCCCGTACCTCATTGATATTGATTTCCGTACAGGCGGGAACCCATTCGTGAAGCAAGACGGGTGCAACAAGATCAGATGCACCAAGTGCAATACAATCCAATGCGACGTGTGCCGCAAGACAATTAAGGACTATAGCCACTTCAACGACACTAGGAGAGGTGGTAAGACTGGGCAATGTCCATTATTTGACGAGTCCGAGAACCGATATATGGAGGAAGTTTCCAAGGTCGAGACGGAGATGCGGAAAAAGGTGGTGGAAGAGAATCCGGAAGTGGTAAGAGCAACTGCCGAGAGCATGATGATTTATTTTCATGGCATTTCTTCTCCTAATACTTTCTATACTTCATTCTCTCTAATGCTATCATAGGATGAAGCGGCTTTAAACATCCTAATGTCTGAGAGTGTTAAATCGAGTAACATTAAAGCCAGAAGGAGAGCTCCTGTTCCTCCGCCCGCAATGCCTAGAAGGCCCTTTGGTGGTTTCGGGCGGGTCTTCCCTGAGGGACATAGATTAGACCTTCTCGGCTTCCACCAGCACGTTGATCCAAACGATTACCTTCGGCATCTCCATGAAGATCCTGGTAAGTTGCTCCCAACTGTTAACAGTGTAACTGCTAACATAAGTAGAAAACTATAACCTACCACACCTAGCCTTTGCTCTAGGACACCCTATCGAAGATGGCGCGCAGCCGAACCGAGGCCATCCACTGAACGGTAAGAAAAATGGCTTGTTAAAGAGAGCTGAGGGTCTTGTTCAGGCTAGTAAGCAATTAAGTAACACTGTTCTCTCCTTTTTGTATTCCAGCCACTAGACTACGTAGCCTTATTTCAAGCCAAGTATCAGTCTGGATTATCCAGGTTACATCACGTCTATCATTTTCGTTTAAGAATATAAGAAACTGACTCCTCATGCTGCAGTACGGCCCAGAGAGCAAGATGTACCTGGATGGCTTCGTCTTGATGAAGCGAACATTCCGGCAGCACATCGCCAAGGCGCCTTTGGGAATTTCATAAATAAGGTAGAGAATCTGAAGATCAAGAAGAACGCTGAGGCTGGCCCCCCAAATCCTGCCCCCCCGCGCCCTGGTCATATGTTTCAGATGGGCCCGGCTCCAGATATGGCTCTGCCCATGGCACAGTTGCCCGCGGATCCATTTGTGATTCAAAATTCCCGTCCTCCACACGGTTGGCGCAATCCGTTTGCACCCGCCCCTCCGCCTTTGAACGGCGCGAATCAGTCGGCAAACCAACACATATTGGGAGGTAATGGCCTGGCGGCGCAGAGGCCAGTATCAGCTTATGAAAGCTTTCCAATGCTTCCGGGTGATGCATTAGACGTTTTGAAAAGACTTCCCCCCTGACTGTTTCTGTTGATTTTAGTGTTCTTGCCGATTCTCTGGGCCTTTGGGCACTCTTGAAAGCATACATAATGGCTATGAGGAGTTTGGGGGTGTTTTGGTGACACCAACGACAATTGCTCTTTGCCTGGAGTTTGGTTCTACTTATATCTAAACTTCTCCGTCATCAATCGGGAGAGGAGGGCTGCGGCGGAGAGGAGTTTATACATAGTATATAATTGCTAGCGCACATCATGCTGAGTAGAGGGGTTTTAATATACCCAGTATTGCATTTGTCTGATACGGCATTTCCGTTACCTGTATGTTACGTTTTTATTCACGGGATTATAGCACGTTATGGTTCCTATAATCAACTCCGTAGGTTAGTCAGTTATCTGGCCCTTGAACCACCATCCATCCCATTTTTCGTTTTCCATCGAAGTAGAACATCGTGACCACCGACGGTTACAATGAGTGTCTTACGCCTGACCATACAAAGTGAGCAGGGAATGGCACCGTTGGGCCGTTCAACGGTTGATTCGCACTTTTTTCTGATTTTTCACAGCCACAAAAATTGAAGGTCGCGTCCCGGCCCCGAGAGTTGATTGCATATATCAAAATCTTCAGCGTAGTTAGAGACATGAACGCGCCCGCTAAGAAGCGCTCAATTCCTTAGCCCTCCCCCCCCCCCCCCCTCTGAACAGTCTCTGTCAGTATTTCTCCAAGTACGTATTCTGCATACCCTCAAAGGTGAGTAGCACCAGCGACACCGTGAGGTTCACGCCAAGATTCTGCTGCATTGTCGAAAGGCAAAGGAGGGTGTAGACAACTACACAAGTAACCATACCCTCCCCTTTCAAAGGAGTTAGCCAATATTACCATGTCAAAGCTACCCGACCCAACCAAGCCAATTTCCCAATCCACGCCCAGAGCCCTGACTAGGAGAGTCCTCATTTTTTATCATCCATCCTTCCTTCTTGGGGATTTAGCGTTCTCCCTTTCTAATGGTAGGCATGCATCTATCTTTTATGCTCTATGTAGACATATACCTAGGCATGCTGTAGATAGAAATGTATGTTTGTAAGTATATACGTATGTACGTCATGCAATCAGCACCAGCAATACTTCTCATTCGCAATCCAATCCACCATGTCCTCCGTCACCCTCTTCCCACCCTCGCCAGGCGCGTACCACCTCAAGCTGGGGATGCTGTCCATCTGGCGGTCTACGAACCTGTGCGCGACCCCGGACGCGACGATGAGATCCTTCACCGCGGGCGTCGGGTTCCAGAGATGCACCGTGCCGCAGTTCCACGCGCGCGCGGCGTCCAGGGCGCCATGCAGTATCGCGTCGAAGGCGAGCTGCAGGGCCTTGGGGTCTGGTGATGAAGAAGATGCATTCCTGTTGTTGTTGTTGTTGTTGTTGTTGTTGTCGATCACGAGACGCAGGATATACAAGGTGTTCTTGGCCGCATTCGCCGCTGCGTCGGCGCCGTAGTTGCGTGTCCAGATCGCCCACATGCGGGTTTTATCCGCCTTCTCTTCTTCATCTTCACCTGCCGTCCTGCCCTCGGCGTTTGCGTCGGCCCCATCCGTTGTTGCTTTTGTCACGGTCGCTATCAACCCCCTGACCTCGCTGACCTCGCGCCCGGGCAACGCACGCGGCAATATAAACTCCTCGCGCGCCCAGTGCCAGCGGAAGACATCAGCGTCAGGCGCGAACGCGAAAGCAGTACGCCCCGCCTCGCGCGCATGCGCGACGAGCTCGTTGCGCAGCTGCACCTCGTCTTCGCGGCAGAGCTGTGCGAGATTATGCCTTGTGACAGGGGCCAGCGTCAGCGCGTTGTCATGCGGCGGCGGCCCTCTCTCAAGCAGCGAGGAGATGCCTCCGACGGGCGCCAACGGGGCGAGGAATTCCACGTGCGTGCTGTCGAAGGCGGGCCATCCCTTCTCGGCGTAGAAGCGCTTCCCGATATCCGACCACAGCGCGGAGCAGACGGCCTCTTTCGCCTCCAGCTTCGCGCGTTTCGTCGCCGACACTCCGTTAGAATGGTGTTGCGAGCGCTTAGCCAGCTTCCTCTGCTCCTCCTCGGGCCACGTCTTCAGCACCTCCCCGAGCTCCCGCAGCATGCGCGCGGCGTACTTCTTCCCGCGGAACTCTGGGTACGTGTAGACGCTGCCTATGCCGTAGGCGAGACCCTCTCTAATCACCTTGTAGTCAGGCCCGTCCCCACCACTAGTGGTGCGTAAAGGCGGCGGTGCATAGAGCACGCGCTTGCAGATTGTCTCGCAGGATGCCAGGACGTTGCGGGGCTTGTCTGTTGACGCCGTCTCCGTGAGGATCCAGTGCATCATGCCGCCGTTGGCTCCCAGCGCCGTCGAGGCGAGGTATGGCTCTCGCTTTAGATAGGCCGGTAGATCTAGAGGGCCGCCCCATTCGCCATGGTTCAGACGCCAGGTCTGCTCCTGTTCAGCTAGAGTCGGGTGGGTGAGGACGAGCGTGTCGTCTGAGGCGTCGGGGTATTGCATGCTTGACGCTAGGGAGCCCATCGTGATAGGGGATGTAGTACGAGAAGTCTGTGCGACGTAACGAGACAGCTGGTCTTGAGATGTTACGACAACTCTGCGATAGTCCCCAGTCTCTCTTCAAGCAGGGTTTATAGTTTAATCTCACAGCCCTTTCGTCTGGTAGCCACAAGAAAGTAGAGATACCAGAGAACTGAAACAAGTTTCTGCCAGAAATGTATCGTCGATGGTAGGTAAGACCTGTAAGTCTATCTCCAATGCGACCTCCTGGTTCGGAACACAAAGAAATAAATGAAAAAGCTCGGATCCTGGTTCAAGGATCCATTGACATGTAGGTGCGTGAGACAGGAAGAGGTGGCTACGGGCACCTGGTCGCTACAGAGACAAAGCACTGAAGCTATCTTGAGCAAGGACGCGGGGGGTTGAGTCACGACGATATCGAGGGGAGTAAACAAAGGTAGGTAGGTAGGTCAGTAGGTATTGTTATGATGTATGTAGTGCGAATTAAGGAGTCCAGAGTCATGACCAACAACCAACGAAGGGAAAAGCTGGTAATCAAATACGTAAAACGCAACGGCGCGCACACCGCGGGAATCCGCGCCCTCTCGGCCGGCTTACATGGATGCGACGGGGAGGCCAAGACCAGCCATTCCGTTCGTTCAACGACCGGATTCCGTACCGATGGGCTCCCCCTTCCACATCAGGCAATCCATCAGGTGGACTTATCCTTTAAGTGAAGGTGAAGCATCAAATATCGTCAAATGTCGTTGCCAACTGGGTGACTAGCTTACTAGCATTTTACGGGGATTTACATTATACGGGTTACCGAAATTACCGAAAGAGGAAACTACCCAATTAGAGGTCTCTCGTGCCAGCTCGTGCGGCTGTATTAGTTTGCATTGGAAGCAGAATGTAGTGGCCTTTTTTCCGCCGCCTCTAGTCTTGGGTAATTGTCATACTAGCTGGCTGTTGTCAGGAAACCCTCTACAGCACAGCATTACCAGCATCTAACTGCTTGGTTGCTGACTATGGGAGCAGCCCTTTTGTGCGAACGTAATACCGCTGCAACAATGACGACAACCTATGCCGGTACAATGTGAGATTCAGCACATTAGGCGAGAGTTTACGCAACGTTGTTACTAAATAATTTGGCTTCAACATGCAGATATTTGCGCTTATTTGGTAGACGCTTATCCTTGGCTGTCGGGCCTGGGCGTCCACGAGACCAAGAAGCGTTGAAGAAGCGGAATCTTTGTGGGCCATGCCGATGCAAGCCGACCCAGATCTACGCTTCCATGCTCTTTATCACAGAACGTAGGGGCCGCGGACGCCTCTCCTGCGTACACCCTACCAGGTCGATTCGTTCAAACTAATCATTGTCTCTCTTTTGATCACTCGGGTCTTTTCTGATTCTCTACTCCTCAGTCGAGCCTGTATTTTCTACAAGATTAGATACCGTATCTGATCCATCGCATGGAAGTCACATGCCAAACAAGCCGACCCGATCCGTCTTTATCCTATCAATGCCCGTGGCCGTCATCCGGCTCTCCTTGCTCTTCCGGATCTAACTTAATCAGGGTGTCAATGCGCATGATACTGATGCATGCTTCGACCGCACTCTTTAACTGCCGGACTTTGCTGATACTCGGCTCGAGGACGCCCGCCTTGATCTCATCTACTACCTTACCCTTCGTGAGGTCCAAGCCGTAATTCTTATAGTTCTTCTTGCGTGCCAATGTCTTCTCGTCCTCGTTGCCGTCACCTTCCTGTACACGCTGTGACAAGGCATGCCGTGATCGGAGCTGCGCTGTGAGGTCGCTCGCATCTTTAGCGGCGTTTACCGCCAGCGTCTTAGGGATGACGAGAAGAGACTGAGCAAATTCACCAATGGCCAGCTGCTCCCTCGATCCGACTGTGCCTGCGAATTCCTCCAGATAAATGTGCAGAGCCGTTTCCACGGCACCGCCTCCCGGTACGATGCTGCCGCTCTCTAGCGTACGCTTGACAGCACAGAGTGAATCGTGAACAGATCGCTCCATCTCGTCTAGAGTAAAGTCGTTAGGTCCGCGGAGGAGAATAGATGCAGATGAATGCGTCTTTGTTCCTTTGATCATGATGCATTCGTCATCTGAGACTCGCTCCTGGGCAACTTCTTCGGCATAACCTAGGTAAGAAGCCTCGAATTTCTCATCACCATTCAAATCGGATAAAGTGCTAAGTAGTGTAGCGCCGGTAGCCCTAGCGACTCGTCTTAAGTCTTCCTTCTTGCACCGCCGGACGGCCATGGCGCCTCGCTCGATGAAAAGCTTCAAGCACATATCGTCGATACCCTTGGTTGTAAGTATGACATTAGCGCCAGCTTTCAGGACCATCTCGATTCGTTCGATAACCATGCCTGATTCCCTTGCACGAATTTGCTCTAACTGTTTCGGATCGTCGACGGTGATTTGTACACCTAGCTTCATTCGTTCTTTTTGGAAATTCATGTCGAACACGGCAATCTTAGCGTCTTGTACCCTCGTGACCATGGCTTGTGAAGCCACGGTGCAGTTCAAGGCATAACCCTTGACGAGTACCGACTCGAGGACTCCCTTGCCGTGGGCTTTCAGTATGTTTACGGCCTTGACTGGGTACTTGACTTCGTTGCGGTTGTTGGTCGTCTTCACGGCCTGCATAGCATCGACTACCATGTTCGCAAAAAAGTCGGAGTCGGCACCAATAATCTTACTAGACATGGATGTTTTTGCAATGCTGAGCAGTGACTCCCGTCCGAGATTTTCGACTTTTGTGCTCACGTTTTCATTCATGTATTTGACCGCCTCCCGGAGGGCCAGGCGATATCCAGTAATGATTGTAGTCGGGTGTATTTTGTTTCGCATCAGCTCGTTCGCCCGTCGTAGAAGCTCGGCCGCTATTAGGACTACGGATGTTGTGCCATCTCCTACCTCCTTGTCCTGTTGTTGTGCGAGGTCGACGAGGATCTTGCCGGCGGGGTGTTCAACGTCTAATAAACTGAGAATAGTCGCTCCATCATTCGTAACTGTAACATCCTAGAACAGGTCAGATGGGGTGAAAAGGGCTATTCAGCTGCTTGGGGTGGGCTAGCGAAGATTCCAGGCTGGACAAACATACACCAATATCATCTACCATCATCTTGTCCAAACCGCTTGGGCCGAAGGACGTCCTCACGACATTTGCAATCGCCTGTGTAGCCAAAACTACATAGTGTATGAGCAACATAATCAAGTTTTGCGTTGGACAGATGTTCTTACCATTTTGATCCCTGATGTCGGCTCCCGAAATCTTCTGCCCACCTAGGAACAAGTGCCCATCCCCGCCCTGCTCAAACATGGAAGTCATGGCTCGGGTATAGTAGTGAGAACTCGCGATTCTTTACCGTAAGGGCGCCAACAGGTATCTATCGTAGCCGTAGAGTAGAATCTATCGTAAATGCAAGTGTGAATGCGAGGTTGCTCTAGGCTGCCGTAACGCTGGTTTGTTGACTGGTGGCCCAGCTATCGACAGCTTCTGGGGTCAAGGAACTTTTCTGCAGAAGGTGACCCCAGCCCCTGTCTGCTGTAATTGTGCACCAGCCACAAATGCCCCTCCATTGGAGCTCTAAGTCTAGACTGTGGCTTGACGACGTCAGTTCCAGGCTCTCAACCCCACCAAAGAATGATGGACCCCACTGGCAGGCTCTCTAACTCTTAGGCTGCACTACAAGCGCTAAGAGATTCGAACGAACACAGAGTTACTACATACTACACGCCTAGGTAAACTTAGTATTTTTATTATCAGATAAACCCCATATATATTCCTACTTGGTATATGAATTCTATCATTATAGAATGAAGCTGTTACCTCTTCAAAAGCCGAGCTATTCAAGATGCAGTCTCAGCAACATGCATACAATGAGAGGCTATCTAGAACTAGACGTAGATAACAGCAACTAATTACTCCGTGAGATCCACTCTTTGGTTAGCCAAAACGCCTCCATTCCGTCCCTGCGTTTCCAGATTCCGGTGGTTCCGGGCCAGGCAGGATTTCACGCAGCATATGGTTTATATTCTTGTTCGACACCTTCCGCGCATCCTCCCACTGTTTCGGATAACCCAAGCTGCACTCCTCGAAGCGCACCCCGTCCTTCCAGTCCGTGCGACGGAGATGTAGGTGTCCCGACACAACCACTTTGGCGTTGAAGCGTCTGTGCCAGTCCTCGGTAAGCGTAGTACCACACCAGAGACTAAACCGCGGTATCCTCGGCAGGAACACGAGATCCTGCCGCAACGGCCAGTGGTTGGCGATGATCAGCGGCACGCCCGGGTGCCGGGCCACCGCCTCCTCGAGCTTCTTCTCCGCCCTGGGCACTAACACCCTGCACCAGTCATCCCGCGAGTTGTGCGGATCCGGGTGTAGGATGAACTCGTCGGTTGCAACTATGTCAGCCTCTTCGGCCCACTTGAGTGCCCTCTCGCGCGACACGTCGGCCGGGCGGAAGCTGTAGTCGTAGAGCGTAAATATGGGCGCGATAATAGCAGGCCCTCCTTCGCCCTCCCAGAGGAAGAAGTCGTCCTCAGGCGTATGGACGCCGAATCTGCGTGCCACCTCGACGCATTCCTCGTACTTCTTCTCACCCCGCGGCTCCTTCCGGGGTGGCATTGTGTAGAGTTCATGATTCCCAGGACACCAGAACACCTCTTTAAACTTCTCTTTAGCTACGCCGAAGGCGAGCTCCAGATGGTCGGGCTTCTCGCCTACATCTCCACAGAGTATAAGTCCGTCATCCGGGTATGATTGTAGATCTCGGAGCGCCTCTTTGTTGAACTCGTAGCCGAGGTGAAGGTCTCCGAGGGCGTAAAGCTTCATAATGAGGGCGCCACTCGCAGTATTGGTTGTGTTCTGATGGCGTAGATGAAGATGGAAGAGGGGTGAGTCTGTGGCGGATTTCTAAGACGGAGTAAGATGGGTGGATCCTCTGGAAATGCTGTAGTGAATAGGATGTCTCGCTGGTATTACTGTATCTGTAAGCCAATCCGCCTCAATGAACTCAACAATACGGTCACGGCTACTTCATTCAATTTCCCTGCCTAGAGAAACAAAACGCTAATTTGAGCCAATTAGACCACGAGTCAAAGCTGGTAGCATTTGCTTGACGCAATTGAATTAGTCCCTAGGTATATATATATATATATGTGTGTGTGTGTGTGTGTTAGGGACTATTGGTTTCGAGGAGCATGTTGAATCTCTCGCAATCGCTGCAGAAATAGTTTCATGACTGCCGAGCGTGAGAGCAAGGCTCTTCCCAGCAATTCAGTTTTCTTTCGACAAGAGTTTTGTTTTTAAGGGAACAGTGTAACTTCAGTGGACTTCACTAACACTGGCTCGGTAGTCTACCCCCAAACATATGATAGGGCTATGTATTCTGCGTGGAGAGTAGCTCCAACGAGCTTCATCTCTTCCACATCACAAAGTCGAATCATCGCATCCGAGTTGTGAGGGGGAAGGTACTGCCTGCATGTATCGCCGTGATGCTTTAGGCAATATTCAAACCATGTCTTCACCAATACGTATCGATATGATCCTTTCAATTTCTGGGCAATAGGTACGGCTGATACTGGGACTGTGAATAACTCGTGCTCCGTTGGTGACTCTCCCAAGCTTTCTTCATCGAGTAATTGAGGTACAATAGCACCGACTGCATCATGTTCAACTTCTTGGATTTCATTGTCGAGGCCCTAACTACACAGAACTA
Organism: Xylaria sp. MSU_SB201401; assembly: GCA_002288965.1. Taxonomy (NCBI): domain Eukaryota; kingdom Fungi; phylum Ascomycota; class Sordariomycetes; order Xylariales; family Xylariaceae; genus Xylaria; species Xylaria sp. MSU_SB201401. Next base: position 52,244 of record NPFG01000155.1, on the reverse strand, counting down.
CTTTCAGTCCTTTCTGAGGGTATTATGAAGCTTCGTCATCATGAATCTGTATAGAATCGAGTCGGCGTAACCGGATTGTCAATGGCTCAAGAGCAATCCGACTAGCAAGCGGCGGCAACGCCTGCCCATAATGGGCATCGATGCAAGAAGCCACTAGACGGCAGCCAGGATAGAACTTGTGCTCTTTTGCCCTTTTTACTGGACCTAGCTCGAGTGGTTTCCCTCCCATAAGAGTAGGGTGACAACTCCAGCAACCGCTTCCTGTAAGATTGCTGAAATCGATCTCACTGCACATATCGAAGATATCTCCATTAAGGGGTACGAGAACTCTTCCTAAAACATTAACAACGCGCATGCCATCTCGGGGGAGCGTTCAATAATCAGATCCCTAGGCGAGTTAGGGTTACTAGATGTTGGCATTGTGGTTGAATACTGGCGATACTGGTCTCATAGACCGTTGATTACTGAGAAATATGGGGTCGAAGTGGAAAGCAGATATGTTATTATACCTTTCCGAGAACCAACTAGGTAGAAACTGATAACATTGAGTGAGCTGAGGAGTGAGGTAGGTTCGATTGCTGCGGGAGCTATATGGATATGTTGCTTAGTTCGTGTCTGATACAGGCAGACACAAGGCAGAAAGCTATGTCGAGGCCAAGATGCAGTGTATACATGGATGTTCGTGTGCCCTGCTTTAATTGCCCAATTAAAATGATTGTGCATAATATCTGATTTGTTTCAATATTAATCGATGATAATGCTGGCCGGGTTTCGCGAATGGAGTCACCCACGCAATCTACTTTAGTGCAGTCTATTGTTACCGCTTCATAGACCCTCGGAACTATCCCGCACTGGAATCTCATGGTCAGCCAGCCGATGATTTATATGTATCCTTCAGAGCCCGCGAACTGATGTAGAAGCTAAAAGACTGTCGATTTCGCTGGATAGAGAGGCAACTTTATCTTCAAACAAAGCCTCTACCCAGATAACACCCGTGACAATGTCGAGCACCTGCTGGCTAGACGTAAACCCCACGCTCTTCATTATACCAACAACCACCGAGACATGCCAGCTCCTCTGGTCGTTGCCGGCTTCTAAAGCTGCAATGGTGTGTGCCCATAGATTGAGTTCGGGAACAACCGACCAATCTACATGTGGGATCTTCGATATCTCTTGGAAATCTCTGAGGTGGCGGTTTAACTCGACACTCGCCACGCCAAACTTGGTTTTGAGCGACGCGAGGAATATCAGCAAACTCCTCCTAAAGGCCTCTCGCGCCGCAATCCCTGAATACATCTGATCTAATGGATCATCTGGGAGCGCACGACCTTCGAGGCTCAGGACCGCATGAAGAGCGGGAATTAAGAGTCGTGCCGCTGTCATATCGTCCCTCCAGAACTCGGCGTTTCGGCATCGCTGGTTGACGTAGCTGGCGACAGCGGCCGTTGCCAGCAAGGCGCTGTGGATGTCACCAAGATAAGGGCAGTTCTTGTCCCAAGATTCCAGCAGCATTTTAAAGTATATGGTATCATTTCTGGTGTCGATGTCCGTGATCGAGCCATTCGGCACCCCGAAAAGTGGAAAAGTGTTCCTAAACGCTGCTCCAGTGACATCGAACCTGTAACCCCGTAAATACATGCCCCTATCTCTCGACCTTGATGAATAAGGTTGCAGTTACCATGATATCATGAACCGAAGCATCGGGTTCACGATCTTATCGATTCCCCCTATACCGTCGACGAGGCGCTTGAGGCCCCGCAAATGGATTTCCTGTCTCGCGAAATTGCCCGTTGAAGTCTTTGAGTAATTAGAACAAGCTACACGACTTGGCCTGGAATTTGAAGGGGGCATACATCATGGCATATGAATCCCGTGATCGCACCTATAAGCCCTTCTTTACCCCTTTCGTTCGGATCTGCCAAACGCTTGGATACTGACTGCAGGGACTTTGTATACAGCCTCATTGCTTCCGTGTCGGTCTCGAACTCAGGTTTCGGATCGCCTGGCTTCATATTCCTGGCAAGCGCAGTATTGGCGAGCGTGATGTACCATGAAGCGGCATCAGCTAGCCCAATAGACAGCCAGGGTGTGCGAAAGGGGGCGTAAGAACTGCGCCCTTCCGCAAACACTGCCTCGACATCAGCCTAGTTGGGTCTAATCTTGCCTCAAGAGTATGGCAAGCTAAGCAGGGCAAGATGACTTACAGGACCTTGCTAGGATTCGCCGCTCTTCATCCATCTCGGTGGGGAATACGATGCTGCTTAATCTACATTCATCTGCCGGACTTGATATCTGAGCCTGCCCACCCTGATTTTTGCTGGCGAAACCAGGCGCAGGGTCTTCTACCGGTATAGATTGCGCTGTAGGTTTTTCGTTGTGGGCTTTCGCTTTTCGCCGAGACCTGCCTATATCCTTCATCACATGGCGGCGAATCTTTGTGGACTGCCTCTTCTCGTCGCCGGGCCGATCCACATGCACAAATTCGAACTTCGGCATTATCGCCCATTTAAACCCCTCGACTGTTGCATCAGTTTCAGAAAGCCATGCTACCTGATGGTGACCGATGGTTTTCCGATGATCTCAAATCGGGTGAAGTTCGAGGTGGCATCTATACAATGTGAGGGGTTCTACAACTTACGGATGCTTGCTGACAAAGCGAAAAAGTAGTTGATCTCGCTGCCAATACCACTCTTAACGACTGGCTTGATTTGATATACCCAGAGACGGCGACTGCGAAGCTTCTGGTTCCCCGAATGGCGATGCTTGCATCAAATTTTGATTGGGCGGCTTATTTGATAGTCTACTTTGTCGCCGACCCCTGCTTCGCATCTCTCTCCGACTGCGAACTCGGACCAAAGATGAGACCGGTGGGTTAAACCTCCATTCCTATACATTATTACCAGAAATCTTCTAGATGCGAGCAGCGGCAATGATCTTGGTTCACTTGTCACAACGCACAACACATTCATAGGATCTCAATCTCAATATGTTCATCATTCACCCAAAGCTACGGAGGTATACCCGTTCGACTAACATCCATCCATGCAAATCTCTACCGCCTTCGTAGGATAGTATAAGCAATATTAACCCATATCCAACAATTTCTCGCAAACCTAAGATACAGGAGGAAAAAAACCAAGCGACGGCGTCTATGGCGAGCGCAGAGCGGTAGTTAAAATCAGTAAAGGGCTCGAGCGCGCTTGAGAGCCTGGCGAGCCCGGACGCCAGCGATGCCGCGCTTCGCGACGTTCGCGTTGGCCTGGATGCACTCCTGTTGCTGCGCGTCGCAGTCCGAGACGCTGATAGTGGCGTCGCCGCCATTGGCAGCGTTGGCGCACTGGTTCTTCTGCACGTCACACGCACGCTGAATCGCGGCGCCGGCGTTGAGGAATGTGTCGCCGTTGACAGTGAAGGGGCGCTCGGCGGTGGGGTCGTTCTCGATGGGGATGGGGTCAGCGCCGACTGCGCCCGTGAAGGCGTTCACGTCGGCTGAAGCAGCTGCACTCGAGTCGTCGGCAGTGTCATCCGTAGCGTCACCCGCGGCATCATCGGCGGCATCGTTGGCGTTGCCGGAATCATCAGCAGCGTCGTCACCGGCGTTGGGGTCGGCGCAGTCTGTCAAGTTGTCAGGAGATTGAATGTTGTAGGCTTTTACCCTCATCATGAGCGGCTGAAGATACTCACCATCAGCAGCATTAGCGTCACCACCAGCGTCCGCGCCGCCATCGGCAGCACCGCCGGCAGCTGCAACGGCAGCGTCGATCTCATCGGGGGTAGCATCTTCAACAAGGAGATTTTGAGTGAAAATACAGCCAACGGGGTCGTCGGCTTCGTCGCAAGTGTTACCCGCCCCAGTGTTGTCATTAACCTGTGGTTGCTCCCATTTAGTACGGGAACGAATTAGAATACTGGTATGGGATTTATTCGTCTTACATCGCCAGGTGCAAATGTGCCAGCCTGGAGGGCAAGCTGAGGGTCGGCACCAATAGCCGCTAGTTGAACAGCCAGGTCGAGAGTGATTTGCTTGTTCAACTCGGCGGCGCCGTCAGAGGCAGGGTCCTGGTGCTGCTGAATGGCGGCGATCTCAGGGTTGACGGCCGTCTCGGTACAAAGAACTGATGCCAGACCAACGGAGCCAGTGTTCCGTTCCTTCACGCAGTTAGAGAGTCAGGTTCCTTTTCTACTCGAGTCTTGTTCCTGTTGATGAATCGGAGTACATACTAGAGCACGGAAGATGAGAGCATTTGTCATGCCTTCAATGTCGCCGGCCTCTTTAGCATTGGTGAAAGCCTGATCGGCAACGTGCTGTTGTAGGCAGTCCAGGTCCTCGACGTCTCCAGCACCGGCGGCGGCGGCGGCATTTCCAAGGAGAGCAAAGACAGGGTCCTGGATGTTTTCAACATTGTTCAGATTAAGAGCCTCCCCAACACCGGTCAGAAATTGCTCATGTGAGTGCTCCTCTGTGTCGTGATATTAGTATTGATTAGTAGTTTCAGGTGACTCCCCGTTGTTGCAACTTACGAGGCACTTCACGTCGGACTTTGGTGAAAGCACCGTGTGAGCGTTTCTCTATTTTCGTCGTATTAGTGTTTATAGTATTCGAAGTAAACTTTGCTCTTGTTGTGGCTTACGAGGGACTCCGCGCCGGGTCATGCGCACGGCATCTGGGCGGGCAGATGCCACACCCACCATCACCAACACGGCAGTACTAGTCGTGAACTTCATCTTGAAAGGTAGGCTGGATAACGACCGTAGATTCGATGTGGACGACACGCAACACACACAATAATTCCCTACTATCGACAATAAAAAATAAAAATGTTCGTGCAAGAGGCCCGGCCTGGTTGAACGTAAAGAGCGTTTAGAAGCGAAAGAGTTCACAGAACTGAAAAAGAACGTAAGAGGGTGTGAGTGTTTCGAAAGAGAGACACAGTTGTTGAAGATGGGAGACAGAGAGCAGAACCAGGAGGAGTCTCGTGAGATATCTCGCCTTCTATATACGACTAACAAAACATCTATAATCTCGCCGAAAGCGTGGGGGGGCTGTATTGACCAGGGCATCATGGTTCCTGATGCATATCCTGTTGAGTCCCTAAGGGGTACCGTATGCCAGCGCGGCTCGTCTGATTCCTCTTAGCTGCCAGGGTCGACTTCAGATGGCGGCGTCTCACAACAAAGAGCCCTGTCCGATGACGAAGTGGCAATCGTTTGGCAGATCTCTTCATCCGAAATAAGTCTAGGGAGCATGGGATGGACAGTTTAGTCTAAGCGCCTATTTCGAGGATTCATCATGGAACCAATCGGCTGCGCAACGAGCCGATGGGTAACTTCATCAGGGGTGATATTGAGATGGAAGATGTGTTGTAGTAGTGTTATGTGCCCAGAGGATGGGATAATAGCAAGGGCCTGTTGTCTGTCTGGCCCCTGAGCACTGTGTGGGAGAACGAACAGGGGAGTATGTCAGCATACTATCTAAATACTTAGCGCCCGCATTTTGCGACAATGGCCCTCAAGAAAATGAAGCGAAGGGATGTGTTGTATCACGGTACCGAAGCTTGGGGTATAGCACGATAACATTGCCCAGTTCATCGCGCCGTTGTAATGTTAAATTCCTAGTTGGACAATCATGGTTTGGCCCGAATGTAGAGTATCCCCTGCGCTAAGTTGAATACATCGGCTTACTAGCGCTTGCCCCGGACCTTGAGACCGAGGAGGTTGGGATGAGACTGCTCATCCAACTCCAAGTGTCGCAGTTTGTTCGAGCCGCAACTAGCAGGCATCTTAGCCGAATACCACCCTGCCTCCTGTCTATCGAATCGGAGCTTGCCGTGATAAGAGACGGCGTCTTAACAGTGTTCATCTTGTCAAGTTGTCACGCCTCCTAGATGGTATTATATCGTAAAATGCAAATGATGCCGATTAATCTATCTATTGTAGTGCAGTCGCTGCTCTCTGGCGATCGTCAACCTAAGCTCGCGTGTGAGCTTTATCCCCCGAATGATTTCCTGCAATGCAGCTCTGACTTGCTACCTGACCTAGATTTTTCCAGACAAGGCCCGCATGCAAAGAAAGCCCCTAACCCACATCCCCGATATAGCTCCCTGTTACTTCGAATCGTGAATCATTCCATATCCGCGATAGTTTGTTCAGATGGCCGATCTGGCGTTTATTTGACGGGTCGTCGGCCCGACAATGGCTCTCTCTAAAAATTCGTTAGCTTCATCGTGAATCCGCGGTTAGCGAGGAAGAGGTTGTTGCGTTGCTGGACGATCTCGAACATGACTATTGTGGCTTATGGCTTGGGTGGGAAATCGGTAATTCATGTTAGCGATTCTGTATTACCTACCTGCGGCAACCGCAAACTTACCTATATTCGAGATACAACGCTCTTAACTTGACCTGAAATCACATTTATTCATCGTCAAGTCACACTCGAACACTGAGATACTTGGCGATGGCTATCATACACTTGCTGGTGTAAACTCGAAACAAACATATGCCACCACAAACAGCAGTAAATGGTGGGATTCATGACTTCAGAATTTCACCATCTGATCCTATCTTGTGTCGTAAACAAGGTTCTGATAGAATACGACATGATCATCCAGGGGGTGTTAGTAGCAACTACGGGATATATTTTAACGTTCTATAGAAGATCATCTCTCGCGCGGTTGATATCGACGGTTTCGACCATGCCGTGTCTCTTGGCACGTGGGATCCCATATTGCGAGGGTCGAGGAGTTGCTGACCTATTGTTTAGCCTGGATAGGATTCACTATTGAACACAGAAGTCTGGTACTAAACACCGGCAGTGCTTCGACCGACCCATCCGATGTCAAGCGTGGTACTTGTCTATTAACCATCATGCTGATCTTGAGGCTTATCGGGAATTCGACCCGATTTAGAACATGCTGAGCGATCAACCGTCTTACCTGGCGCCCTTGAATTCCGGTTCGCCATCGTTATCATCTTTCGATCACCGCCTCAGGGCTTCGAAAACGCGGTGCCACGGTAATGAAAATAACTTTAAGGGCTAGCTGCAATGATCTTTGTTCCACTTGACACAATCTGTTTGTACACTTTGGCAAATGCCGAGGAAAAATCTAGAGAGTGCGTTGCGAATATCCCCGTCTCGCCGTTGTCTATTCCATCTAAAAGACGATTGCGAGGCATGACCCCGTCAGTCCGGTATTCGTACAGAGCGTTTAACCAATAATAAGCTTGCCATCCTCGGGGAAATCGTATGCGGGAATCTCGAGGTTAAGAGGAGCAGGCCCTTTCCTTATACGTCCGGAAATATCGTAGTGAGAGCCGTGGCAGGGGCAGAACCAACCACCAAAGTCACCAGCCTCGCCAATAGGCACACAACCCAAATGTGTGCAGACACCTGTATAAGGATGATACCGTCAGCATAAAGCCATTGAGCTATGGTCGCATTCTGGCGCCGTAAACGAAGTATAATCCATGTCAAAAACAAGATGGATGGCGTAGATCATACCCAACATAACCAGCCACTCAGGCTTTTGTACACGGTCCTCGTCGGCCTGGGGATCTCGCAGTGAAGCAACATTGACCTTGTTGGCCTCATCGATCTCGTCGGGGGTGCGGTGTCGGATAAAGACGGGCTTGCCTCGCCACTTGATGATGACGTTCTTGCCTTCGGGGATAGCGTTCAGGTCAACTTCGACCTTGGCCATGGCAAGAACATCGGCGGAGGCGGACATGTTCTTCAAGAACTCTGGCGTGCATCAATTAGTACTCGGGTATTTAAAAACTATTGCGCATTCGGTGATGATGGTTGTTGGGGCTGAGAATTGGTGATTCTGACGGCCGAGATGACGAGGAGCGATGCGGATTCTGGGTGCAAGGCGATTACACACCTTGAACAGTAGACTTGGCGCCAGCGGCGGTGATGGCACCCATTGTTCCGACCATGAAGTAGGAAAAGAGCATATTCGTGCTGGGGCTGTTCTTGTTGACGTAGTGGCTGAAGTCGGGGATCTTGGTGGTCTTGGGCTCGCCCTTGAAGGGGCTCGAGTAGGAACCGGCATCCTGGAGCTGTGCAGAGGTGGAAATGGTGCGAGCGGCATTCAGGCAGGCGGCCGATCTCGAGACGCCGCGCGCAGGGCACGGGAGGCAATGGTGAGAGGAGCCATGGCGGTGCGGATGGTGATGTACAATGGGTCGGGGTCGGGGCGTCGACGATGAGGGAGTCGGCAATAGGCGTTGAGGTCTTTTTGCAAGCTCCAGCAAAATCGTTCGGCAATGTTTCCATGTTTCCAGCAACAGCTAGACTAGGCTTAGCGCTGCGCAGCCCTCCGGGCGTCCTTACTGAGAGTACCTAGTTGTACACCCTGCTGCACCCGAGTGCTAGAAATTGCCTGGCGCTGATTGGCCGGTGAGTACCTACTTAGTCGAGCTAGTCTAGTGCATTGGCCACTCATCAGCCACTTAAATCAAAAAGGTACATGTGTGATATCACTTTTCTGTTCTTCAGCTTCACGCACTTACACATCTCAAGATAGCGTAGTGGCATCACCAAACCCCAACTCTTGCAAGGTATTCTGTTTACCGACCACTGCTCGGGATTCTGATAACAAGCATGGCGTCATTTAATTACATTCATTATCATACCCAACTTATATAAGTATCTATATATTTGTTACATCAATGCATGCGTTTCAGCTCTTCCACGATGTTCCTCATCGCTTCGGCATTAGGACCCAAGCCTTCACATATCTCATTTTGTAGGTTTTCATCCAGATCGAGAAACCGCTCCAGCAGCTCCCCGTCAACAAAACGGAAAGGCCCGTCCGATTCCCGCTCCTCGTTTCTGAAGGACCTATACCGCGAAAATTCAACGTTGCCTGTCGTCTCTACTACGTCGGCGAGCTTAGCCTGGAATCGCATCAGGAGATCTTGACTGTTAGGCGAGATCATTCCAAAAAGATAGACGCCCCCCTCAACCTTCATGACAAGTAGTTAGCGAAAGTGACCATGTGCGTGTCAATAGTGCTATCGGGGCTTACCGTGCCAACGAATGCCTTGGGAATGATGATGGCATTTTCGCTTGCGTCGACTGTAACCTTGCGTATCTTGTTCACCATTTCACCAAGATTGATCTCACTTATAACCTCCATCCTCCGTTTATCCTCTGGTGAGAACCCCGTTGTGTTTTTCCGTAGTACCATCAGGTTGCCTTGTGTATCGGACTCTAGCCAGGTGTCACCATCGACATGGCATAGTGCCGTAGCCCAGAAGGACTGGTAGTGTCTCGCAACCTCTGTAAGCTTGGGCCCGCCGGCTTCAGTTGTGAATTCAACAAGGCTCATAGATTTCATTAGATCAGCGACTGCTATAGTGTTCCCCTCGACTACCAGGTCGATCGGGTATGTTGCTGGTCTATAGGACGCGATTTTCTTTAGCTCGGCCGATGTGGAAGACGCCTCCAGATATGAATAGACGACGACGGTTTTGGCCAATGCAGCAATAATATTGTCGCCCATGACTGCCAGAGCCCTGCAGGCACCCTTTAGTTGCCGGCTGGTGATGAGATATGGCTCTCTCTCGCTATCAATTCCCAACACTAGGATCCGGCCTCGTTTGTCATTCTGTGCAGTGATGATCTGCTCATCATCCAGATAGCTGGTACCCACAATAAACCTCTCCGCTCGGCCGCCGTAGGAATCGGGTAGGTCTGCACGAATAACGGCTTCCACCATCTCGACCCGCGGGGAGCTGTCCAGAATGAAGGCTTTACCAAGCTGTTTGAATATCACTTCATCTACAAGCTTGAAAGAACTGATAATGACTTCTTCGTTGTCCTTAACTTCTCTTTGAAAGCAGCCCAGACCAAAGGCTCGCTCAGATCTTGAATATGCTATTCGCCGGACAGTTTCACCCATTGGGAGGGGATTGACGTGTGTACGACGCATGGTGTCTATTGACGAGATCTTAACCTCTCCTTCAGTTGCCACTACAATGGAATTTGGGAAGGCCTCGGCGTCAAAGGGGCAAATGCAGACTGCATCATCAGCTGTCACAGCTGAGTAGACGATTCTACCTTCTGACCCGTAAATGAGACTGGGAATCTCGCTCGTAGAGAAGATATGATACAACCCATTAGGTCGAGGGAGAAGCTGTAACCTTGCGTGTCGCGTGCCCAAGACAATCATCTTTCGGCTAGAGAGAGAGAAGTCTTCCTTCGATACGTTGAAGGTGATAACGAAGCCATCTTCCATAGAAACGAATAGAGTCGGCCCAGCATTCTCTCCCGGAAGAATCTGAGCGAGAGCAATGTCGCGCGGAACCGAAGAGTTGTCATCTTTTCGCCTGAGATTTTCTCCATGCAGAGGCTGCAAAGTCTGGATGTCGACGATAGAGATAGAACCTGATTTCCAGAATCCTACGACTCCGATAGTAGGGTATTGCGGGGGAAGATGAATGCAGGCAACTTGATCGGAATCGCCAAGTTGGTTTTGCTCGAATTTGACGAGATCCTGGCCAATTTGAAGGGAAATAAGTACTCTACCGTCGACTGAAAGAAGAATCCACTGGTCGTTCGCAGATACATTGGTGATTTCTCCCTCCGCCGGCCGCCACGTAGATGTTGCTACGCCGCTTTCCATGTCAATGAGCAGCACACCGCTCGGCGTCACTTGAATAAGTCGGTCATTTGATAGATTCTGAGATAAAAGCGTAGGCTCCGTAAGGACCATCCCTTTGAAATTATCCACTTCCTCGATATCACCGCTCGGTCCGAATAAGAATATTCTTGATTCTGTCAATAGTGAGACGATTAACGTGTCCGTCTTGAGCGCACCGTAAGATTTTAACGAGAATAATGAGCGAACATTCTCCATGGAGTCAAGTATCCCTATATCATCAAGGCCAACACCGCTCCGTACGCTCCGTAAGCTGCCGTCTTTATGTACGCCACTTCCAGTGACAATTCTTGCTTGCCCTGACGAATATTCATTTGATGTCTGGCCTTCACCTTCTCGATTACCCATGTCCATGATGGTTAGATCAAGGATAGGCGCAATGTTGTGCAATGTCTGCATCAGCTCGATCGTGCCTTTGCCGATATCGACGTGGAACACCTGGGAGTCGCCGTAGTGAGATCCGACAAAAAGGGTACTGTTTCCCATAAATACCAGGCAGCTCGGCCGCGAGATTATGCCAATTTTCTTCATTTCCATGCCTGTGACTACGACACCATCCAGAAGGATTTCTAGTATCCAGAGATTACCATAGTCGTCCCCAACAAAATAATGAGAGACGTCATACTCGGCCCAGGCGACAAAAATCGATGCCTCTTGAAGTGCTGACTCGACCTTCTTCTTGGCAGCATCATCATAGTAAAGCAGTCTGGTCTCACCAAGGACAATGATACCACCTAGTTGAGCGCGCGCCGAGGCAGCATTCCGACTTAGATATCGCTTCTGGTCTTCCTCGCCTTTGGAAACCGGGATCAGCAGAGCAGAACCCGGATCCTCGATCTCCATTCGATCAATCTGATCCCGTGTCTCGAATCTCGAAACTTCGGTGTTCTTGTCGTCGGCAGTCAGGCGATAGGAAACAAGATGGCAATCTGGGTGCTCCGTTCGCGTCTGGTACAGAAAAGCAATCTTGGGATGGCCGGTTTCGACATGAAGAAAGCTCGCACATTTTATAAAAAGCTCGGATATCCGAACTTGATCCATCCAGCTGAGGTTTTGTCTCTTATTCTTGACCGTGTGCATGCGAAGCACATTGATGACCCCTTCCCAAAGCAGCACCACCATGAACCGGCCGGTTGGATCGACGATGCACTTGTCCTGGCTTTGCGAATCCCGCATGTGCTTCTCATTCACGTCGTAGAACATTTCGATTGTATCAAGCCTCCCCTTTGCTGGATCCCAGCCAACAGTGAAGTATTGGAACCTGTCGGTGCCGACGAAAAGGAGGTCTGTATCGGCATCTCGTGGTCGCAGGCGCTGCAGCATAGAAATAGTGCCATTGACATATTGGGTGTTCGCATGTGTCAGAGCGCCAGTGTCTTCAAGTTTCCATATCTCTAGTCGGTTTGCCTTGCTTTGCGTGTTTCGTTCAGTATACCATCCCCCAATTTAGACATGGACAGACACCAGAGAGCGAACTTACGCTGCGACAAGGCATTCTGGCTCGTCCGGGAACAGGCTGAGGCGTATGGCATGGCGAACACTGTTGGGCCTGTGGATCGGCGCTATGTATGCCATGCTGAATTGTTTCTCATTGTCCGTGGGACAACGATATCGGAAACTGCTGAAGCTCGGAGTAGGTAATGTGACCGAGCTCCAGCGAGCAAGGAAGCTTCTATGATGTATGTATCTTATTTTATTGTTACTTAGATAAGAGTGGCCGGTGATAAGTAATCGCCGCTCTGTCTACCTCCGGCGAGATGCTAAAGAATTGGAATTGGAATTGGCGGGGCATTAACTGGGGTGTAGCTCAGAGGCACCCGGGCATGAAGTAGATTAGGTAATGTAGCCTGTAGTTCCTCCCCTTAACACGCTTGACGCAGGCAACTTTATCTAGGTACCTAGGTACAAAGTAGCACTTACTTGGAAGTCCTACCAGGTACTTATGTAGGTATCTGTTGGACGGACCTACGACAGGTCGCGCCTACGGTTCAAGGGGTAGGCATTATTACTGCCACGGCCTCTCTTAACAAGGTTGGAATTCGGACAGTATTCCCAACTAAATCAATATGCCCGCCTTCCAAGAACTCCCATAATAACTCCCATAATAACTCCCTACGCTTTTACGCTGTTCAAAAAACCCATATGAGACTTATGATGATGTAAATCGAGTGGGCACATTATCAAGATTTCTTTTAGCAGGAGGGCTTTCGGTCTCGAAATGGCCTCCCAGCTAGCGTCCATACCCCTTGGCGGGGTCGATACTCGAAACACCAACTCAAAGCCTCTCTACCGTCCTGCGGGAGATATCTTAGGAGATGGAGTAACAGAAGAAGAAGATGGCGACGATGAGGAAGAGCGCTGGACACCTCTTCAATTAGCAGCAAAAGACGGTGACTTAGCACGTCTCGAAGAACTTCTCTCCCAGGGTGCCGACGTGAACGCTCCGCCGCGAGGCTATTACGGCAACACGGCACTCCAAGCGGCTTGTCTCTTTGGCCATGAAGACGTTGCTCGCAGGCTCATATCTGCCGGCGCCGATGTTGATGCCCCAGGCGGAAACAACGGCAACAGAAAAGCTCTACACCAAGCATGCGCCGTCGGCCATGTGCCACTCGTCAAACTTCTACTCAACGCTGGCGCAGACGTGAACTCCCCTGCCGGGCGATATCATGGGCGCACAGCGCTGCAAGCAGCTGCCGAGGCGGGTCATGTGAGCGTTGTTCAGCTTCTACTCAACGCCGGTGCAAATGTCAACGCACCGCCCGGGGCCACGGCTGGAGTTACTGCTCTAGCGGCTGCCGCATCGGGTGCGAATCGAGATATAGTCGACTTGCTTTTAGAAAAAGGTGCGGACGTGAACGCCAAACCAACGAGGCATAAAGGTCTCACTGCCTTGCAAGCCGCTGCCCTAAACGGTAGCCTTGAGATCGTGGACAGGCTAATTGAGGCGGGAGCAGACGTCAATGCGAGCGGAAGCTCGTTCAAAGGTGGAACAGCACTGCATGCTGCCGCGGAAAGAGGACACATCGACATTGTGAAGCGCCTTCTCGAATCAGGCGCTAACATCGAGGCACAGTCAGGCTGGAGCAATCAGACGCCCTTGCAAAGTGCTGCTGTCTGTGGACAGGATGATGTTGTGGACATATTAATCAGCCGCGGCGCTTCCGTGGTCACCAAAGGCGGCACAATATTATTCTAAGCCGGTAAGGTCTCAAAACCACTGTATATGATAAGTCAGACACATCTCATCGAAGTCTGCTGTTCTGTGGATATGCTTTCATTCGCGAGTCAAATTGCCAACGTTATTTGACATCAAGCCAAGCTTTACCACATGGAGACGCAGGATCCCATGGTTCTACCGTATATCCACTCCGCAATCTCGTGCGCGGTATAGTATAACAAGTCTTACCACACACTAGTGAGAGAGCCGAGGTTGAGGTACTTTCACGGCCGTTGCAAACTTCTCATATTGTGAAAATGAGTTGAGGAAGGTGCAGACTGAAGCCCTCCGTGCTTTTTAAATTTAAGGGGCACTGCGTTGGAGTGCTCCCATGAGTACAAGGACTGCTTAGCTGGGTTATCTGATTGCCCTTACGCCAGGCAAGGAGGGAAGAGGGAACGGGCAGGGAAGAATGCTGTGAGATGCCACGGCTGATGGAGGCGAGGACACTTGGCCAAGCGAAAATGTAGCAATAGCAAGGCTGGGCTTTCGCAATGCATATATGATTGATAGTAATAATATACTGCCTTTGATCAGTGGAAAACTGAGCCTTCGAGCTGAAACCTCCACAAAGTCTGTCCTGCACACACTAACAACTCTCCCGTGCGCCCAAAACATAGACTGGAGCAGGTACCTAATTAGGAAGTATCTGATGTTAGTATAGACACACAATATATCGTCCGCGCGTTAAGTCATTCGGACCATTAGCTCACCTGGTATCTGGATTAAGCCGAGGGCCGTGCCTCCTGAGTTAAATACCTCAACTCCATCGGTGCAGGCAGCGTAGATATTCCCGGCGGGATCACAAACTACTGACGCGGGGACCCCCGAGAAGGCAAAAGCGAAGACACGCCTATTTGCCAAGAAAGGTGAGGCTCCTGGACGTCGTATAACATCATAAGCGTATATGGTTGCGGAACTGGGTGTGATGCACAGTCAATCGCCGAGCATAGTCCACAGAGTAAACAATTATACGAACCTTGTCGAAGCATGCTTGTTCCCAGGGCGCGCGGCGTCAGTATCAGTGACATATAACGTGTCTTCATCAGGGCTCAAGGCAATCCCAGCCGGTCGTTTGAGGTCGTCCGCCACGACGCGCAGTTCGCCAGTTGTAGGATGGAACCAATAGACATGGCTCGGTAGTTGCGGTAACGGGCGTATTTCCTGTTCAAATCCTGCGCACGAGTCCGTAAACCACAGTGCGCCGTCTTTGTCCCCTGTGACGCTCTGGACTGAATTGAAGGCTTTCCCGAAGTAATTCGTAACAACCGGGATCGGCCGTTTCCCTGTCGGCATGTAAAAAAGCCCACCGCTATTGGCCTCGAGTGTGCCTTGCGAACAGTATAGCAACCCTTTCTTATATGGGGTGGTCCCAGAAGGCATCGCCATGTTCGGCGGCGGCCTAAGTTTCATCCACTCTATGCTGGTTATTGGAGTTGCCTCACTGCTGGGTGAGCTAGGCTCCGGAGTACGACGGAATGATAATCTTGAGATGAGAATCACGGGCAACCTGGAGCTCATTGTGGACTGCAGCAAGTCCGAAGCCACGTACAGCTCGTCTGTATCTGCGACATAGGCACACCCCTTATTGAAGAATGGGCTCCGTGAAGTGTCCGCCGAAAGCAGGAGTGAGAAGGTGCTGTTTTCCCCAATCACGGAGCTGAAGCTAGAGTGAAATATTATCATCGTGATCCCCTCGGGGCTGGACGACGTGCTACTACTTCGACTACCATAACGGTGTGAGTTTGACTGTCGTTTTTGCCACATATCTCATTAACGAAACGGACCTTTTTGTTGGTGTTCGTGCCTCGAGCAAGAGGTTCACGGCCTATAACGCGACTCAGCATGACTGTCTTTTTCGTGGGCCAAATATAGTCTCACCTGGACCGATACTGCTTGCACTTTGATGTCATCTTTCAGAACAGTCGTCATTTTATTTAGTTTCTATCGCAAATGAGATGGAGACGGATGATCACGCTGGGTGAGGGGATGGAATGTAGACTCTAGCTGGCAGGTCTGTTAGGTGTAATCGATAGATTGTGTTACCTCGCCCGTGCGGGGATGCAAGGCAGCCCTCGAATCCTACGACAACAACGGACATTATTATGAGTTTTTTTGCGCGTATGATTAAATATCTCTTGAGGCTCAAGCTAGGTACAAGATTATATGATCATGCAATCATCCATGATAGAACGATAGTACGTAGGACAGTTCGGGACAGTCGTAACGAATTTCAAGCAAGGCGTGAGACCAACCATCATCTTAAGTCAGCGATTGACTGTTCAGAAAATCATTGAGCACGGTATTAGAATCATGAAAAAACTTATTTGGAAACATTTAACCGCTCTCGAGGCAGATTTATTCGATTGGACCGTCACAGCATATCCCAAGCTGTGCTGTTATCATCCCGTATTACCAATTACACGAAATGATTAATGATAATATCGTACACGGTCAATTGTATTATCAAAGCGACCAAGTATTACCACGACTCCGGAGCGTCAATTTCGGACAAAACAATGAATAATCAATCAAATGATTCAATTACCCGGGCCATAGCAACAACTCGGCAATAGACAACACCCATGTTGTCCAAAAACGACCCTTAGATGCCTTCGACACAATGAGTTATCATCATGAAGGATCTTTGTTATTACTCCGAAGGCAAGATTACTAGGTAGTTTGAGGGGGGGTCCAGACATATCAGTCCAGGCGCTCGTTAGGAGTCACACATGCTTATCACATATGCACCTCTCATATCACGGCGTACAATGCCTAGGAATTAGCCTTTTCTAGCTAGATCAACGCTTCAAGTATGGATTTCGATTCGCCGTAGATCATTTGACTACATCCAATTCTCCAGTGAATTAGACATTGGTAATGGGTCTCAAAACCTCGGGTGCTCAATATCCCCGACCTGAGGGAGCCGATTGCCGTGGCTTTTCAGGTTGACACGGCGTAAGATGGCACATTTAGGAGGTTTTAGTATGTGCCTGACTGTAAAGCGTGTCGAAATAATGCTTGATTGTGACCTCTAAATGTACAATGACCTAATTCCGATCAAACGAGCGCCCGCATTCTATGATCGCGTCTAGTGCTTCGCCTTCTCGTCAGCGTCGGCTTGCTTCAAGAAGTTCCTATTCAAGGGTTAGTTTTCGATCGATACTGATGCTGATATTACGGGTCACATACTGGATGAAGTCGGCCTCGTCGGGAGATGACGCGTTGATAGGAGGGGTCTGGACAGTCTTCTTGCTGGGGCCGCTGAAAGCCATGTAGCTACCGCCGAAAAGAGCGCCGAGAACGCCCATAGCGAGCTGCCGAGGGAATTTGTCAGTTCTGTCTCTCAAACCAAGTAGCGCAAAATGCAAGGAATCAATAATCGAAGAAACAGTGAGCGGCATACGTAGTGCGAGCCGACCTGGCGGCCGAAGATCTGGTACATAGCAACCATTTTGGCGGTAGGGGGGGATTGAGTGCGAAACGAAGGGATTGGTTCGCTCGGATGGGGTCGACGGCGTGATGATAGCGACTTGTCGTAGGAATTGAAGAGGCTGCCAAAATAGTGCTCATAGCTTTCCCTTTGAAATTCCGATGGTCCTGTACCGCATTGGGATATAAGCCGCTTATAACAATAACCATGTAAGGTTAGATGCATAAGCGCCGGGCCCCGCCAGTCGGTCGCCCGGGCAGACGGGCTCAGGCGCTACCTAGGTAGCCCGCCCACATAGGGCAGCTACGTGAGCCCGCAGCGACGTCACCTCCCGCATCACGTCTCAAAACTCTCATTGGGTTCTTACTCTCCAACGGATTATATTAAAGTCTAGTTACTCGTAGATCACGGTGCCGCTGAGCGCGCATTTCCAAACCCCTTTCCTTTTCCCTACATGTAAATATCCCACTCATCAGTGCAGCAAAATGTTCTGGGGTAAGGGTCCAGAAAGGAAGCCCGAAGATAAGGCACCTGGAGTTTCACCGGCAGCCACCAGCATCGATCCGCGCAAAGATGCGACGACGTTTGATCCCGATAAGCTCCCCGAGCGACGTCAGCTCCCCAAAGGGCTACAAAAGATTGTAGAGACGTCTGATAAGGATGAGAGTTTCTTCGACGAGCTGAAAGAGGGATAGTATGGCTTTTGCCGTCTATAGTATGCTAGGTCAGCTGCTAACGATGTGTCTCACAGTGCTCCTGACTCGACCGAGTCTAACGTGCGTTATGCCGCGTACGCTAATCGACTACGGACGATCATGCTCTCTGCTCATCGTTACGTTGCCTACACATCTGACATTGGAGAGTCTTTTCGTCCTGTAGCACACCCATGGCTGGTCCGTGGCGCATACGGAGTATCTTGGGCATATATCCTGGGTGATGTCTCATACGAGGGTTATAAAGCCTACTGGCGTAACCAGCGTGTTCTAAACCCTCAACTCGAGCTCTCAGAGAGACAGCAGAAGGCAACGGGGTTGTCCGCGGTAGCATCGGTCAATGCCAAACCCGGAGTCGTATCACCACTCGAAGACTGGAGGACGGTCATGGTGCAACGAGGCATATTCCAAAGTGTTGCAAGTATGGGTCTACCTGCCTTCACCATTCACAGCGTTGTCCGCTACTCTGGACGGGCTATGAAAGATGTAAAGAACAAGACTTTGAGAGTATGGGGCCCGATTGGCCTTGGTTTGGCCGTGGTGCCGTTCTTACCGAGACTGTTTGATGCGCCTGTTGAGAACGCTGTTGAATGGGTGTTTCACAAGGCCTTCGAATCTTACGGTGGTCAGGCGTATGTGGGCAACTCCCCGACTACAGGGCGCGAGGCGAGTTTACACCAACGATCTAAGAAGGAAGCCAAAGAGAAAGAATTGTAGATGCAACGGGGAACAGGCGCCGTGGCGTTCTTAAGAGAATGAGTTTTGGCGTGTCATTATTCTGCGATATCACATCTTTATTCATACCAAGGTTAAGTGGACTAACCGCGCATGGGTATATGTACTGTAAATTCTATGTTGAAGAAATCACCCAGCTACAATGAGACTGATGAAATTCATCTTTTCACATCGCTATGATGCCCTGAATACTCGCTTCTGGAAATGCATACGAAAACCTTAAACGCCGATGTAAATGCGATCTATAGCCACAGCATGGTTTCCTTTCTCGTAACCCCCTTACATCTCGATTAAATCCGGAGGGGGTCCAATGCCTCGCAACAAGACAATCGTATTCCCGCTGGCCAGCGCAGATCCAACCTTCTCATTGAACTCGAGAACTCTGCCTCCCTCCACATGAAAGACACGTAGTTTGTCCCTCTCGTCCGACGACTGGTTGTTGATGTTCTCGACTTGTAGGCTCTTAGCTGCGGCATCCAGGATCCTCCCTATTACCCAGTCCTTGGAATAGAAGAATTCGCCTTTATAATTCTTGGCAGTCGTTGTCTCAGCTTCAGCTTCCACATATAGATAGACTCGCTTCTCAGGAGGTAGTTTGGCATCGCCCTTGGCGGTCTTCTTCAGATTGTTGACGGCGACTAGGCGGGCGGACGCCGAAGTCGGCTTTGGCTTTGGCAATGCGCGGCTGGCTTGCTCTTTCTTCGCGCTGCCCCAGGCACGCAGCTTCGCAAACGCAGATTTCGTCTGTTCAGTGACGGGGCGCGCGCCGATGGGGACTTTGTTCTTGCAGTCGTGCTCTTCGCGTAGGCGGTGTTTGAGACAGTAGTCGTGGTTGCAGTTGGCGCAATGCACGCCAGGCACCAGCGACGTGCCGATCGTTGTCTTGCAGTCGGCGGCTGCACAGGGCTTCTGGTTGACGTAGTCGCGCATGCGCTTCCCCTCGCCGGCTGTAGGACGTGCGAGTTGCGCCTGTCGCCGTCGCTCGGCCCAGGCGCCCTTGTTCTCGCATTTATGCGAATCTTCGGTCCTGTGGTCGAGACAAAATGTCTTTTTGCAGCTCTGGCAGAAAAAGGGCAGAAAGTCGAGCTGGTTGCAATACTCGAGCTGGCAGTGCTTGCCGATCAGAGTGGCGTCGTTTTCCTTGTCCATTTTGACGTAGCTCGTGTCAGGAGCGTCGGTGATGAGTGAGGAAGACATGATGACTGCACGTGCGCATTGGATGCCTCTTATGTGCGGATAATTCGTACCTTTCTATGAGAAGGCGTGGCCGCGTAGGCAGTTGGTCGCCTCGTAAGCCAACCTCGTAGTCGCGAGATGGCGAAGCCAGTATGATTAGGTAAAGAAAGGGCTGACGAAGGAACGGTCTGGAAGCAGCTGGTGAAGTGGCACTTTGGTGGGGTCAGTGTACCGGGTATCTTACTGAGTAGATCTGGGTAGCTGAGGAGGCGAGGCGCCCCCCAGACAGCCCCATAAGCAGATAGCCTGAGCCTGAGCCGCCCACTAGCCTTGAGCCTACTCAGTAGGTGCGGAAGCGACAGGAGGCGTAAACATATAACCCAGCACTACGGATTCCTCTGTGACTGGTTAACCTTCTACTCTACAACATCCCTAACCAAGATATCATCTCCAATGCTTCAATTTATGATTGAGCTTTAAATGCATATAATTCATGAGTTCGAGTCGGGCGATTGACATCGATCATTCTCCAAACACGTTCGATCAATACCTAGCTGGTAAAGCTTACCCGACATCCTAGCTTCATGGGATACCGTAGACCGTAGGTATAAATAGCTGAAGCAGGTGCCCGGAAAGCGACAATATGCAATTCTTGTCTGCGAAAGTAGTCCAACACCGGCTCATCTTGGGTCTAGCTTTTTAAAGCGACAGCTCGTGATATAATTAGTGTATTGCGTTGTACGTGTTCTGTGTGTAATTAAGATATACGGCAGCAAGGTATCGAGAAAACCGAATGTTACTTCTAAAGTAGTATTACAGTGGTGTCGTTTAACGTCCGAAGAAAAAAAGTCTGAGCAGAATTCATTATCAAATCTGGTTGGTAGTTTAGGTTAGATCTAATAGGTACATGCGGCATGTGCTCGTAGAGACTATTACAAAATACTGAAATACTTAATAGGTGCCTCTAAAGGCTGTTGGTCGATTTCCCAGCCCAGGAAGTCGCTACGTACACCAAGTGATACCAGCAGGTACCCTGTACTTCTGCCCTGTGCCCTATGGGTTCTTTGTGATGATGATGCACTAACACCGATTTGGAACCCATTAAGGGACAATTTCAAAAGTCACGGGCTTTCGCGTTTCGATGACGCACCCGGCTTACCTCATGCCTGTCTCTAGGCACGGTACTACAAATGTTGACACAAGCCGCGAGCTGTCGCCTTTCTTGATAGGTGCTTCACATTTGCTGCGCACTCATGCCCATGTAATTTGAAAAATGCCCCCTCATGTACCGCGTAAGCGGTCCTTGCCGCCAGACGATGATGGTCCCCTTGTGAAGCGGGCCAAAAAGCCGGCTACTAAAGCTACTCCTGCAGCAAATACCCCAACTAGGAAATCCACACTATGGGATGATTTGGACTCTGGGTCCAACAGGGGATCGACCGAAAAGACTAGAGCAGCAATACAGCAAATGCAGGAGGATGAAGACGACAGCACTTCTCTCAGTTCATTATCTGATGCTCAGTTCGAAGACGTCCCTGGATTCAAGCGACAGGAGACCATCCAAGACCCCAACGGTTCTGACAGTGATGACGAGGAGGATGTCGAATTCGAAGATGTCCCAGCTCATGAACAGCCGAACCAGCCTGAACCGGAATTGGGCGATCTGGAATTAACCCTGTACTCGGACAATCGAGTCTTGCCCCTCGCGAGTGAACTCGGGAAGAAAGGCCCTTCGAAGAGGGAGAAAGCTGTTCGTGTCGCCACTCATTGCATTCATGTCCAATTTCTGCTATGGCACAACGCGGTAAGAAATTCCTGGTTATGCGATGACGAAGTTCAAGCCATATTACTATCCCACTTACCTCCTCGACTGTGGGAAGAAGTCGAAAGATGGAAACGTAACAGCGGGCTGGAGGTAAAGGACAACGAAACCAAGGCTAAGAAGAATACCAAGGGGGGACGAAAGCAGAAGGTGCGGTCAACCCGAGATTGGACCGAAGCAGCAGATCGACTGGAAAAGGGGGTCCCAGATTTGAGTCAAGGTGACCCTCTTTTTCGGCTTCTCAAATACCTAATATCTTGGTGGAAGCAACGATTTCGTATAACTGCCCCTGGGCTGCGGAAATGGGGATATATGGACGCGAGGAGATTGGGAAAATTGAGAGCCGCATTCGAAAAGGAAGAACACGACCCAGAAAAGTTTGGAGAACGAGTTGAGAATCTTGCTGCATTTCGGCAATTGGCTCAAGATTGTGCTGGTAGCAGAGACGTCGGGGCACAGCTCTTCACTGCACTTTTGCGAGGGCTCGGTCTGGACGTACGATGTATGTTCAACAAAATCCCCTGTCTCCCTCATATAACTCTTACTTGCATTGCAAGCTGAGTTTCGGCTACGTATCTACGTTTACTGATTTCTTCCCATTCAAGTGGTTGCGAATATCCAAGCATTAGGATTCGGTTGGAGCAAGGCGGAGGAAGCAGACGAGCTGATACAACAGGCAAGTGGCCACCAGGCTAAGGAGCCGACTGCGAAGACGAAGACAACCAAGAAAAAGGGAGCATCAAACAAACCGGCCAGACGACAAACGAGGAGGTCCGATAGAGACGCTCTCAAAATAGATATAGATGATTCTGACGAATATGCAGAACCTCTCAGTGACAGCGAGGGAGATTCATCCGTAGTGGATATAACCGATGATGTGCGCCCAAAGCAGCCGAAGCCGAAGCCCTATGATAAAGATCTAGAGTTTCCTCATTATTGGACGGAAGTTCTGTCACCAGTTACAAACAAGTACATTCCTGTTGATGCCATTGTTAAATCTATCATAGGTACAAATCGCGAGTTGGTTGAGTCCCTGGAGCCGCGGGGCGGCAAGGCCGACAAAGCCAAGCAGATAATGGCTTACTGCGTGGGATTCTCGCAAGATGGAACCGCAAAAGATGTTACTGTTCGCTATCTCCGAAAGCAGATATTTCCGGGCAAGACGAAAGGAGTTCGGATGCCAGAAGAAAGGGTACCGATATACAACAAGCATGGGAAAATTCGCCGGTACGAGCAGTTCAATTGGTTCAAATCGATTATCGCAGGATACTCTAGGGGTGGCAAGAAGTACCCTGTCACTGCGCTAGATGAGCTGGAGGATTCGACAGATTTGAAACCTGCCCAGCCAGAGAAGAAAGAGGTGAAAGAAGGAGAGGAGACGTTGCAGTATTATAAGACATCGAAAGAGTATGTTCTACAGCGACATCTGAAAAGAGAAGAGGCATTACTTCCTAATGCTATTCCAGTCAAGGTCTTTCGTAATAAGGGCAAAGGCAGCAAGGTCGAAGAGGAAGATGTTTACCTCCGGAAAGATGTTGTGACAGTCAAAAGTGCGGAGACCTGGCACAAACAAGGTCGCGCCCCTATTGACGGCGCCCAGCCATTAAAACATGCCCCATACCGAGCAGCGACGACTAATCGGCGCAGAGAAATTGCTGAAGCCGAAGCTGCGACAGGCCAAAAAGTAATGCAACCGCTCTACAGCTTCGATCAAACTGACTGGATTATTCCCGACCCTATCAAGGATGGAGTCATTCCGAAGAATGAATACGGGTCTGTGCAATCCACCAAATACTCTCACAAACAACTGCTGACGTCTTGTAGTAACATTGATATGTTTGCTGAGCATATGTGCCCAGAAGGCAAGTTTCTTTCAGGCGTTTTCATGATTTATATTAACCGGCGCAGGGGCCGTGCATATTCCCTATCGTGGAGTTCCTCGCGTTTGCAGAAGGCTTGGAATCGATTTTGCCGAAGCCGTTGTTGGATTCGAATTTGGTCATCGTATGGCTGTGCCGGTGATCCAGGGCGTAGTCATTGCGGAGGAACACCAAGATCGTGTACTAGAGGAGTTGGAGAAGGAGGAAGCCGAACGAGCGAGAAAGGAGGACGAGAAGAGAAGAAAGGCTGCTTTGAGCACCTGGCGTCGTTTCCTTATGGGACTACGAATCGCAGATCGCATCCGACAAGACTACGGACACCTAGATGAATCTGTCGATGTCCTTGGACGTAGCAATGAGAACGAGAACTATGTCGAAGCTAGCGGTTATGACGAAGATCTGGGAGGAGGCTTCTTGCCTGAAGGGTACGAAGAGGACGAAGCCGAGAAAGAAGAACCACGCCAAACCTCCAGCTTCTTTAACGCGCCTGAAAATCACGATGAAGATGACGAAGGTGAAGATCCCTTTCAGGTGGAGTACGATAAAGATAGCTTGGAACCTGAATCAGCAGAGGTACGGGACGGTAGTTCGGAAATTGGACGGGACGAAGCGCCCGCTAGGGCACTCCGGAAAGCAGCCCCTAAAGCCAAGTCCAAATCGCAACGGTCGACTCGACGACGAACGAGGAGGAAGATCGAATCGTCGGATGAAGATGAAGAGGACGAAGAATTTCAGCCATCCGATAATGATGAGTGATGAGCAGCATGCACGTTTCTACGGCTCTGCTGTATATATTCCCTTTAATGTAATTGTTAGACTTGCACTACACAGATTGTGTACTAGACTTGCTGGTGACGCTCAACGGCATTCTTACTCGTTTCCTAATCTGCCTAGAATTCCGCAAAATGTTACCGCGGCGATACTACATGTTAATGCTTTCGAAGGGCCTTGATGTCGAGATTACCAGGAAGACTCGCTTATATTCGATTTGAGGTCTAACTGTACCTAGGGTAACTACCTACTTAGACTATAGATTATCTGCCTACCTACCTACCTAGGCTATTGACTTCAATACAATTCCTACATCTGCAAGTCTACCGCCTCTACTGGTAGCAGGGCGAGTCCTATTTTAGGTACCTACCAGGTACTTCGGTATATGTACCTACCTAACTTTAGCTTTTGTCCCACAGCAAAGTTAGTGCATACAAAGAATGGTAGGTAAGGGGATGTACCCACTGTTCTAACCAGCTGCAGCTACCAACTTCTTTTACTTCACATCATCAATCGAACCGCGTGTGTATCAATCGCGCTGCATTCGTTTCCATCTAAGCCGCCACTGGCTTATGATATTCGTCTTCCTCATATCTTGTCTGGAAATTAAAGCTCTTTCCGTACTTGTGCCATTGTCGTTAGCATACCGACGTACTTTACTCTGTCTGAGGGCTCAGTGCGCCTGGGCGCAATCTATTGTCCATCATGTCGACTAAGCCACCATCACGGGTGGTCTTTGTTGGAAACATACCCTATGGTACTTAATTGTGGCACACGTCCCTGTGTTAGCGCATATTATTGACATGTTATTGTAGGGCTTTCCGAAGAGCAAATAGCGGATATTTTCAGCACTGCTGGAAAGGTCCTTAACTTTCGTCTTGTCTATGATCGGGAGACAGGGCGCCCCAAAGGATTTGGCTTTGCTGAATATCCTGACGCAGGTAAGTTGGTGGCATCGCTCTCTTAAATACAACCGCAGACGGACCTCATGCGCTGACAATGCTGCTTTGATAGACTCCGCCGCATCAGCGGTCCGGAACCTGAACGACCATGAAATCATGGGCCGCAAACTCCGTGTCGATTATAGCACCGAAGGTCGCGTTGATGGCGATGATAATACCAATGCCTCTAACGATTACAGTCGAGGTGCCAATGGGGCTTCGCATCAGACAACCCAATCACAATCTTCAGGAACTCTGCCACCTCTCCCACCAGGAAAGGAGCTTCCACCAGGCATGACTGCCAATGACGCCATCTCGCAGACACTCAAGACGTTGCCCCCCTCTCAACTTCTCGATATTTTATCACAAATGAAAGCCCTCGCCACTACGGACCCGACTCGGGCGACTGAACTCCTCACACAAGCACCACAACTGTCTTTTGCCATATTTCAGGCTCTACTCCTCATGGGCCTCGTGTCACCTGGAGCCATCCAGTCAGTTCTGGATACAAGCGCTTCGGCTCCGGCTCCACCCGTTGCTCAACCTACACCCGTTTATCCTCCAATCATTCCCGGCTACGCAGCTCCGGCGACCTCGACACCCCCTGCTCCTGCCGCCTATGCGCCGCCTGCTCCGAACCCTGCAGCGGTTCAACAAGATCCAGAGGCTCTCATGGCAGCAGTTATGAACTTGCCACAGGAGACGATTGACCAGTTACCCGAGGCTGAGCGGTCACAGATCCTTGCCCTCCGCGCCACGTTTATGGGACAACGGCGGTGATTTCAATGAAACGGGGTGTTTCCCCAGTTCTCTCCCCCTTCTTTTAAAGCATGAAGGGAAATTGAAGAAAAACAAGACGAGAGCATGAGTTCGATATTGTCACTTCGATATCTCGACGCATGTCAACATGAAAAGATTTGGTCCGACGCACTTGAAGTGGACTTTCGCAGTCCTAGTGTTTTCAATCTATAGGCATGTTCTCGAGTCACAAGAACCTGAAAAGCACCTTGTCTGGTAAAGTACGTGGCGAACAAAGTGTATGGGCTGCTATTGTTAAGAGCCGTATCAGGAACCAGGTTTGGCCGGGCGGGGCCTGATATAGATACCTACTCTTCGGGCAGTGACCTGATAGTAGGAACAAGGGCTTCTTCACGAATTTGCCGCAGGGCTGATATGGAAGCTGGTATTTCCCGGATGTTTTTAACTTGTAAGGCCATATTCGGAGGGTTTCGAACGACTCGTTTCAACGACTGTCAAAACATGTACCATAGTCACAAACAGTACGGCCAATACTACGTACAGTACTAGTAATACATGTGGCTGAATGATCCTCTGATCCAATCAAACCCGCTGGTTAGCGTTTGTTTACACAGAGCATAGTGCCACAAGTATAGCTTCTTATACACGGCGTGACTCTTCCACTATGAAGAGCTGCGTGCCAACTAGAACCCAACCTTGAAAGCAGTCCGTCTAATTCACAAGTACGAAAGTGACATTCACGCCGTACCTAGGTAGATCTGAAAGAATGTGGGCTGATGTACGCCCGTACACTAGCTAGGTAGGTAGTCAGTCCCAAGCACCAAGTACTCGGTAGTACAAACCAGTTAAAATGTCGGGGTTTGGCCGGCCCCTGCCGATTCGTGCAGGAACCCCACCGGTGCCTAGGGTAGTACCAAGCCTCTGGTTGTGGAGGTTGTGGAGTGTTGTCGAGGTTTACATGTACATGTACGTGGCAGTCGCTACCTATGCTGCCACGACGTCACACGGCTCCCACTTACTTGTGCGACTGCGAAGGTCTTAAGACGTCTACTACCAAGCAAAGTCTAGCTGATTGATTGCTAAGAGACTCTTCTACCATGTGACAATCTCCCTCACCTACAATCTCAATATAGCATCTATGAAAGTAGCTATGCCATTCCTGGCACCAAGTTTTGGATAGTGTGAGCGTACCCACAGTCCGTACTTAGCTAGAAAGCTGCCTATAGTATCTCGGCGTTGATAAGCATCCCTGTTGCCATCGTCACCCTCATCACCAGCAACCCTTCTCCGGCCATGGTGCATCGCACAAGGTAGCTTCGTCTTGCTTTTGTTAGATGGGATCCGACGAGCCAATTAGCACGACGTAGCCCACCAGCTCTCGCCCATTATGCCTACCAACCCGTTTTCTATCCTCGAGACCTCTCCGCGCGGTTCACCTTCTAGGCCTGATGCATCGGGCACACAGACTCCGAAGAAGAAGCATCGCGCAGGTCGGAAACACAAGCGCCCGAGGCGAAAGTCCTTCGCTGCCCCTCCCGATGATTTCACCGGCGGCCCAGCTTCCAATGATACGACTGACCGAGAAGGCTTTTACGCCCATGGGAGAAACCTCAGCAATGCAAGTATAGATAGCGAGGTTCTTCTGGATCATAGGTATGGTCATTCCCTTTGCCCAGTCGCTATTCCCCGTTCCCATTCTGACTTCACTCTCTAGAGGTGCCCAATATCCGCGGGCAAGGCGACCTTCTGCACTTGCAACATCGTATTCGATACCCCAGTCTACTGCTCCCCGCCTTCGTACCATGTCTTCCCGTCCAGGCGAAGAAGCTGGGGGCGACACAGAGAACACTCCTCTACTGTCAGCCTCGGGTAGACTGGATGCCGATTCGCCCCGGAGTTATGGCTTTCGCGAGGAACATCGTAGGCGGGAGCAACCCAATAGCCGCCCTGGTTCTACCAGGTCGAGTAACAAGCTACACGCGAGTCTTCTGACGCCTGGCGAGAGGCACAATGTGAACTACCCTCCGTCAATGCCTGGGACGCCTCCCCTAGGTGCTAGGGATCCGAATGATTTCAATTTCGGCGATGCTATGATGCGAGATGGTCTATCTTTAGATAGGTCACCCGCTAACAGCGTGACTGGCGGGGATGACGATCCGTTGCAGCAGTCGTCGTTTGAGAGGAGGAAGACCATAGCACTTCAGGCCTCTGAAGATGTTTGTTTCCCTCAAGAAGGGATGTCTGAAGTGGCCGACGACGAGGTGCAACATGCACGAGACAAAGGAAGCATGCGAGGACGACGGCGACGTCATAAGAAGTGGCCCGATCTAGCTATCCTTGAGGAGTGGTCTCGCCTTGAGCAGGAGGACAAGAGTGCGGTTAGACGTATGAAGAAGATCACGGAGCCGCAGCTGGTGAACGGGCGACTACGCCCTGTTCATCATAAAGGATGGTTCCAGATCGAGGAGGACGTCCCTTACCGCTTCACGTATTTCAATGAAGAGCTCCAGAGCACTATACACAGCCAGACGATTTCAGAGCTTGTGCAACCAGACGCTACCTTTCGAGAACTTTTTATCCCAGATCCGCCAATATTATCTGATTCCTCGTCCGATGACGGTGACGACGAGCCCTTGGCGGAAGTGACGAGCGTTGGTAGAGACGACGAACAGTCCTCTAAAATCCCGAGCAGGCAACCGTCCTCAGCGACTAATATAGTTCCCGAGACACAACTGGATCTGAACCTTTCACCAAAGGAGAAATTCATTGCTTCCAAGTCCCCTTCAAGAGAAACATCCCACGATTCAACACCGAAGAGAGTGAAATCTCCTTTACCTGAAACAAAACCGCCTTCCCCGGCTAATGATAAGAAGCCACGGTATGGAGAGCGTCCCGTCTGGTGGCTCGATGTCTTAAGCCCAACAGATGCCGAAATGAAAGCTCTTGCCAAAGCCTTTGGTATTCACCCTCTCACGTCGGAGGATATCATGCTTCAAGAACAGCGTGAGAAAGTTGAGCTGTTTCGACACTATTACTTTGTGAACTATCGCTCTTTTGACCAAGATGCCACTTCGGAAAATCACCTTGAACCGGTCAACATGTATGTTGTGGTATTCCGCGAGGGTGTTCTCTCCTTCCACTTTAGCCAAACACCGCATCCGGCCAACGTGCGTCGTAGGATACGGCAGCTGAAGGACTTTATGATGCTCAGCTCTGATTGGATTAGTTATGCAATCATTGATGACATCACAGATGTCTACCTTCCTCTCATTCAGAACATCGAGGAAGAGGTGGATGATATAGATGATAAGATCTTAGAACTGCACTCATCCACTGATCCGGACTCGTCGTCAGCCAAGCAGAAATTAGGGAGCACTGAAGAGAAGACTGCAATATCAGAAGCGAATGCAGAAGCGAGCGGGGACATGCTGCGCCGCGTTGGCGACTGTAGAAAGAAAGTCATGACCCTATATCGACTCCTAGGAAACAAAGCCGACGTCATCAAGGGATTTGCCAAAAGATGCAACGAACATTGGGAGGTGGCCCCGCGGTCAGACATCGGGTTATATCTAGGCGACATTCAGGATCATATCGTGACAATGAGCGCCAATCTCAGCCACTACGAAATGTAAGTCTTTTTGCACCTTCCTCGGCCTCGGAGGTAACCCTGCCGATTCTATTATAAAGCTAACTCTTTTGAAGAATTCTTGCGCGCTGTCATGCCAACTACATTGCTCAGATCAACATTCGCATGAACGAGCGAGCGGAGCAGACGGCCGATGTCCTAGGTAAACTGACAGTACTCGGTACTATCGTCCTCCCTATGAATATAATCACCGGCCTCTGGGGTATGAACGTGTGGGTGCCTGGTCAAGGAGACGAGGAAAACCTGACTTGGTTCTTCGCCATTACTGCCGGGTTGCTACTCTTTGGATTAAGCTGCTTCTGGATCGCTAAGCGGGTGTATAACATTGTTTGAACGATCTTTTTTTTTTTTTTTTCAATAAAATGGAGCATTCATCCCATTTCTTTCTCCTCACACCAAAACCAACTAGAATTTTACTTCTTCTTGCCATACTATAGATACACGCATAGGCATCCACATGCTTGCATTCGGATTGGCGATTCGGCTACATCTTGTTAGAGGGGCACGAAGCTGGTCAGTTGGACGGGCTTATGGGGCAATTACACAGGTAAAAAGAGAATTAATTGGCTAATCATAATGTCTCTGTAATCAAAAGGTCCTAAGATAGCGATGGGTTGACTTGGACTTGACTTGAGAAGATGGGATTATTGCAATGCTTGCTGCATCCACAGCACGGATTAGGGTTGATGTAGGATACGGCATAGCGTTCTCAATTGATGAGCTTCTAACATGATATATATATATATGATGAGCGTCGTTGCGGATAACAGTCAATTAAATTTAATTGTTATCCATATATGAGATCGATACGCTGCAGTCCCTCCATACCTTCTCCACTCCTCATCTTCACTCTCCGCGTCTATTTCTATCTGCGGATTTGTCCGTAGATGTTCTATATCAGATTCTGTCCGGTATAACAGGTTAGTAGGCGTACAACATCGTAGCGCAAAATTTCACAACTAATGCTATAACATCAATCAGTCTTCTCGACCAGAATTAGCTAGCTATGTGTAGATAGTTGGAAGAAAAGGAGTAAACAAGAGAAAGAAGGGTGGGACACATAATGCAAGACCTCTCTTTCTCTTCTCAAGCAAGGAATGAGGTTAACTAGTCCTAGGTACAGAAGGCGTTGCCAACTCTTGACCATCTATCCATCTATCTCATCCCATGTGGGAAGAAACTTGTAGCTAGACACCCACCAAGTCGAGTAGTCTTAATTTGCCCCTTTCTGCCGTTTTGTTGAATTTAGTCACTTGTGTTATCCCCTCATTCTACTCCACGGTTGTATATTTAAATAGTAGAACTTTCTTTTCTGCATATAGTAAGCCCAGTATTGATCGCCTATACTACTGATCCGAAGAACATCAAAGCGGAATGCATAGGGTGTATGATAAAGGGCCATGTCTATATATAATTATGTGCATCGGTCTATCTATGTACAGCTGAAGCATGAAGCATGAAGCATGAAAGCTATCAACTTATTCTTCCTTTGCGACTCAACAGATAGTTTTAATGATTTCTGAGATCATGAATCTGTCTCAGCTGAAAGTCCAACGCCACTGTCGTATAAAGGCGGGGCATTTTTCAGGTATCTTTTGTTCACGTCGAGGAACTGGCCGTCTGCATCCTGGAAACGTGCTTGTTTACCGGAGAACTTGCGGAATAGCATGTATCTACGACTGTATGGACGCATGTTAGTCCAGTCCTTTTCCGTGAAATGCTCCAGGCCGGTATCCCCAACTGTATCATGTGTCTGACCGGCATTCTTGGCTCCAACCCAATAATCCATCTCGGGTGTATGTGGCGTTGTGTTCTCGGGGGTTATACGGTTTTGTTTAGGCACGCGGAACCAAGGTTGACGATGACCGCGCGCAACGCGCATGGCCGCGTCAAAACCTGCTCGCATAGAGGGTATCACACCGATCGTGGTATAACTGGGTCCTGCAACGGTGAGATGGCCCTGGAAAGCCGACAAAAGTTCGTAGTGCGCCTCCTTCATGCGATCACGGTGGCCTACAAAGTGCTGAGGCAGACAGTCGCGGCAGAGGCGAGCGCCAGCGACAACCCTTTCGTCTTCGCTGATTCCGAGCTGGCGTCGTACAACCTCCTTTGCCATACTGATTCCCGCCTCTTCGGATGGGAAATGTTCCCAGCCATCCCAGTGGTGCCCACCAAGCATGACGGTAAGCTTGGTGCCGGGCATTTCGCTATCACCGGTTCGTAGATCTGAGTCGAAAAGTACGCCGAGAGCACCCTCCTCATTGTCCGGTGTCGATAATGGGATGAGGTATCCGAAACCGCCTTCGGCCAGGAGGTTGGGGTTCGGGTACCAAAGGTTGACAACCATAATAGTTACGGCATGTGTCTCTGCGAGTGAGGGCAAAGAATTCCGCGGCTCTGTAATCTGAGCAAGTTGCTTAGAGAACAATGTGCATATGGCATGATCATATTGTGCTGGCGTCTTTGCTTGTGGTGTCGTCACCTATAGATGTCAGTTGGACCGAAAGCTGACACAAGTTTATATAGAATCTCAGATGAACAACTTACCAATATCTTGCCTTTCTCATGTTTCAGGGATGTAACCGGCTCATTGTACCTGAAAGTAACATTGCTCTTCGCCTTGAGATCATCCTCGAGCCCTTTCACCAACGATACGAGGCCGTCTTCAAATGCCAATAATTTCCAATCAACAGCACTCTCTGCCAACTCGATGATCTTGTATCTATTAGGCCCGCTCAACATGTCATACATCAGATACATTTCCTTGATATCGACCCAAGAAGCCCCAAAATTAGGAGATATGGGGTTTTGAAAATGATACCATAGACGGTCTAACATTGTGTGTTTGGCGCTCAGTTTGTTGATGTCGCCTCCATATATGCCGTGCACCATGCCAGACACTATATTATTGACAACCCTATCATCTTTCAAGATCCGCTTCAGGAACTGCGCAACCGACTCATCATTTTCTGGAATCTCGCTTTGAGAACCGGGATAGTGGTTGGAAGGGTCCAAGGTCTTGTTATAGCTAACCCAGAAATTGTATGCAGCCCGCAAGCCACCAGACCATATCGGCTCCGTTAGGTAGCTTTGAATCGCGTTGACTAGATTGTCCAGAGTTGGTTCCGCGGATGGCATCTTAACAAGGTGATCGGGATAGTATAGGTAGCGATTATCCGAGACGGCTTCTGGGTGTCGAATCTTGTCACCCATGTTCAGGCTAGCAAGCTACAAATTGAGATACAGAACATGATTAGCAACGTCGCTATCTTCTCTCATTACTCAAAGGAGTGAGCATGACTCACAACATCATAGAGGACGAGATCGTCGTACTTGGTAGACTGACTACCGGAACGAAGCATCCGCGGTCCATTCTGAAGCAAGACATGACCTTGGTTCCCATCGTCGTCCTCAACCTCGACACGATTTGCCTTGATCCATCCCCCCGGCCTTTCACTTGCCTCGTAGATTGTTATATGGGCATTTTCCGCATGGCGGGCCAGGTAGTGCGCCGTTGTCAGGCCTGTTATTCCAGCTCCAAGGACAGCAATCTGGCGTGGTTCTGTCTGGTTGGCGCTGGCGGTGGCAAACAGCTGTTTTCGGCCCTTATAAGCGACGCTTGATTCCCCAAGCACTGTTCTGCTTGCAACCGACAGCAAGGGACAGCTCGTAGAGCGGGACAGGGTGTTAAGATATCGCGCGGAGAGTCGAGACAGTCTGGGGAGCAGCGTGGTTGGACGGCGGGAGTTGTAGGCAGACCGTAGAAGATTTATGAAAGCATCTTCTGGGAGTTTGGAAATCATTGCACGTATGCAACGACAGGACTACAGCCTGACATATCTCCTAGTGTGCGGCGAAGGAAGTGAAGAAGCTTGTTGGAAGCTCCCGTCACTAGCAGTGTGCACATTGGGGTGATGGCGTGGGGAAAACGCACCTGCCAGTACAGAGTAATGGCGCAGTGATGGCTCGACATCTTGTGATGATTAATTAGGTACTTAAGCACCTACCTAAAGGTACCTAGGTAGGCCGATCTTCAGTACGTGTAGACTCACCAAGTAGTGAGCCATTAGCGCTGGGCCGGTGATTTATTGGGGACTGCTGAGTACCTATTCTGTAGGTAGGAAGGCTCCTGGCTATTGAACCTCTCTCACGTTGAAGTCGACTCGATCAATTAATTCATTACAAGCTTATAAAAACTGAAAATCTGTACCAGCAACTTCACATTCGAAACATCTATCGCTCATGCCGATTCGTGGACGTAGACAAGAAGAAATGATGAATTTATTGACATATCACAAAGATTCGCATTGGGTATATTCCATGTATGCTGTGGTCCCGATAATTTTCCTTTTCTCCGTCTAATCCCTCAGGACTATCACGTACAAATAAATGCCAACCTAAACTCCAGATCCTCTCTTTCAGCTTGGTTCCGCTGAGTGACACATAAGTCCATCCATAATATACAATGCAACCCGTCTTGGAAATCATAAACCCTCTTCGATGTAAGGGGGAAATGCTGTCTCGATAACTCGCCCGAACGCTCCTTATGATTCTCCTTCTCTCATTATCAATTCTGGTCTTGTTGTTTTTTTCTTTGGCCAAACCCCCCCCCCCCCCACCAAGACAGCTTTCGTGAATTATTGGATGCTCGCATCCATAGCACAGCGTCTCGCTCGTCCACCCCAGGGATGATGAGTTCCTCCGCCCCATTCTGATCGATAAACTGTCGCTCGCTTACATGGTTCTTTGAGCCATCCGCCGTCCATACCTTGTCCGGGAACGTGCCGCGTTGGCCCTCCTCATGCTTGAACGGACAGAATCGGTTCTTGCAAGGCTTGAATTTGCACATTGTTTGTATATGAGTGAACTTGCATCCTTCCACATTACAGTCGCCGCCGTTGCGGCAAGGGGGCATGTCGGGATGCTTGAAAGGGCAATGTGGGTTGGTGCAGTTGGGATAGAATTTACACTCCTGCTCATTCTGGTGGGCACGTTTGGTAGCCGGGGAGGGATGGCGACCCACGCACTTCCAGTTCTTGCAAGCTGCGCCAAACGAGCAGACGTCCGTGACATCCACCGTGGTGTTGGGAGGGGCTGCGGGGGACTGATGAGCGAACTTGCAATCCCTGTTGGTACAAGCCAAGTTGAACTTGCATACTGTCGTCTCGGGGTTGGGTGGCTCTGACTTGCTTTGCGACATGTCGACATCTTCGCCCTCAGCATTTCCATCAGCTGGCTTTGGTGAGCCAGTGTTTAACGATCTCGGGCCATTCTGGTGGTGACCTCCTCTCCTACCGCCTCGTGGGTTCTGAGTCCGGTCGAAGAGAG
This sequence comes from Xylaria sp. MSU_SB201401, assembly GCA_002288965.1. Classification (NCBI taxonomy): domain Eukaryota; kingdom Fungi; phylum Ascomycota; class Sordariomycetes; order Xylariales; family Xylariaceae; genus Xylaria; species Xylaria sp. MSU_SB201401. The sequence continues at coordinate 17,156 of NPFG01000155.1, read as the reverse complement.
ACCTTCCCGGCCGGCCATTGTTGCCTTGATTCTGCTGGGCAAGCTGTTGGTGCAACTGAGCCATCATCTGGTTTTGCTGCTGCAGCAGTTGGAAAATTTGCTCTTGCTGAGGACCGCCCTGCATCATCGCCCAGCCCATATCGCCCATGCCATTCATATTCGTAGCACCAGCCATTGGTGGCATACTATTAGCCATCTGGTTGAGTCCAGCGGAGATGCCGGCGACGCGGTTGTTCACCATACGATTATTACCGCGTCCCATCCTAGGCCCAGTTGGGGGCCCTCGGCTGTGTGCATTGATCCGCTCGTTACCATTTCCTCGAACACGATGCAACACCGAGTCATGGCTGCGATCCATGGCTTTTGCCATCTGGCCGAACAGGCGCTTTTCACGTCCACCTCTCATATTGCCATTCCTCATGGACTTTGGTCCGGTGGGCCTGGTCTTTGTCAGTGCTTATCTAAAAGATAGAAATGAAAGGGACATACGCGTTAAGTTCGGGGCCATCTGTTGATGTGCTCATCTCTGTGTCTTGTTCCATGGGAAGCGCATCGGCCGAGGCGTTTGCTTCTACGACATTTCCGGCCTGCGCGGCACCACCGTTCAATTGTGACTGCAGAATATTGATTTGGTCAAAGAGCCAATGTGCGAAGTCTCGAGCGGCCGGGTCATCGGGTCCAAGGCTCAAAAGGTCGCCCGCCAGTTCTCCTGCAATCTGCTCTTGTGTCTTGCCGTTCACCAGCATGAGAATAATGTATTCGGATAGGGCAGCATCGTCGGATTGCGCCCAACCAACTTCCATCAGTTTCGGCTGGATGACACTGTGCAAGGCTTCCGCCAGCGGCGTATTAAGCGCGATCTCGATCGACATGTTGCTCTGGACCCAGCGAAACTTGTTATACAATGGAATTGCGCGATGAATGGGCAGGTATTTCGAATGCGAAATGCTAACTGAGGATAGAGATACGCGACGGGTCGTAACGGAGGGAGTAAAGCTGGGGCGCGTAGCGTCGAAGATGGGTGGCGACGCTAGAGTGGCGACGTCGTTGCGATGCGAAAAAGGTCAACGTGATAAAGGAACGTCGGACAAGTCGCCTCTACGCCGTGATAGAATCCCTCGGTCGTTAGAATTGCAGGTAGCTAGTTTAACGAGGTGAGGAGGAATGACGAAGAGGTGGGCAAAGATTAGGAGGTTAAAGAATCCTTGCGGCAGGTCTTGTTTCTCTCCATAGCAGAACGAGCTAACCTACTGCTGCTATCAGGCCCCAAGCCACCTTTCGAGCCACATTTGTCAGCCTCTTGATTACCACCTTCGAGCTCGCCTAGGTACCTACAACTACTCCGTGCTGCACCCATAGCATCCAACCCCCCTCATTTAATATGGGCATTTAACAGAGACCTACATAAGTTCTCCGTACCTAACCTATCTAGGTAAGTATCTACTACCTACTTAGTGTATTATTGAGGTCTTTCGCCTCTTTCCCATCTTGAATATTCCGGAGCACTGTACGTAGTACATTACATTCATGCCGATTTAAGCGCTGCCTGTGAAACCAATTAAAATCAAGACCTACTTCTGCCGCTGTTACATGTAAATAAGCTCCTTGTGCATGCGGCCCTTCCCGCAGATACCATTTTTATATGCCTACCTCTATACAGATCTAATTGCTTACACTGCTAGGTATCTCTCAAGTGTCTGGCTCTGCAGGAAACAATGGGAAGCGTGCTTTCAGGGGTGTTTGTCTCTCTACCTACATATCTTCGAAAGAAAGAAAGTAACTAACGACAAGCAAGTACCTAGAAAATCAGCTCCAAGCCTAACTTCATCCTGTTACATAAAGCACATAGAGTATCGTAGCATCATATCTTGGAACACATATACAGGTAGCCCTTCATCTCGTTTCATTTTCCGTTAACTTTCGTGTCATCGCTATGCGTGCATACTCCGTACCTTTAATCAGGGTTTCTTCGCCTCCCAAAACGCCACCCTGACACCATCGCCAGGTTGAATAACAATATCGGTCTTGAGCGTGGGCTTCCCGCCGTCGACCTCGGCCATGAAGCTCTCGACGCGCTCGAAGCGCTGGAACATGCGCGCGAGTACGTACGTGACCTCGGTGAGCGCGAACTGCTGCCCGATACAGATGCGCGGCCCGCCGTTGAACGGGATGTACTGCCAGGGGCGCGGCTGCCACGCGAACCAGCGGTCCGGGCAGAACTCGTCCGGGTCCGGGAACTTGTCCGAGACCGCCGGGTACAGGTCCGGCCGCCTCTGCATCACGAGCGTCGAGTACCCGATCGGTGTGTCCTTGAGCACGGCGATGGGCTGGGTGCCGTCTGCGCCGCCGCCGCGGGGCAGCGTCGTGTCCTTCAAGGCCATGCGCAGGTTGAATGGTACTATCGGGTAGAGCCGCAATATCTCGTTGACCACGTACTGAAGGTACTTCATGCTCTTGAGGTCTTCGTATGTGGGCGTGCGCGTGAGGCCCAGTGTCTCTCCACGATCTCGTCGCGCAGCTTCCGCACGACCTCTGGATGGCGTCCAAGTTCATATATCGTCCACTGTGAGTAATACTTCAGTTAGTGATCCCCGAACATTGAGCATTTCATATTGCGTGCAAAATACACGTGGGGAAAACCCCCAAGGTCTGTGTCGGGGTTCAACAGGAAGTTTGTTACAACTTCGAAGCAAATAAAAGCAGGGCAACAACCGCGAGGATTTAGGGTTTAATTTAGGGTTTACTTACTGACAGTGTAGCAGCCGTTGTATCGCGGCCGGCTAAGAGCACAGCCACCAGCTGGTCTCGCAGTACTGTACGATCACGCGTGAATTGTGCGAGTTCATGCAAGAAAGTGTAGTCGTGGTCCGACTTGGTCTTAGTTGCCAGCTCTTCTTGGCTGAGCTGGAGCGCCTCATCGATGTAGATGTCACATAATTCGTCGACCACTTTCAAGCCACGACGGAACGACGCACGTGAAACCAAGATCTGCAACGGACTGGCACGCGACCTGAGGGCTTGGATCCGTTGCACTTCATTAAAGGCTTCAGCAAATGGTTCACAGGGGTTCCTGTGCGAGCATGCGTTGTTAGTTTCCCATGGCCCATGCCCCTCGAGAACGCCAATGAGCATCCAAGTGTCGGATGACTTACGTGAGTGATTGCACGTCTCTGCCGAGAAGATAGCTAGTGGACACATCCAAGGCATATCGGGAAAACAAGTCACTGATCTCCAGTGGTTTGCCATTCCCGGCCCCGAGATCGACGTCTTGGTAAGGGCCATTCAAGGCGCCGCCGTTCGCAATCGCCTTGAACAGTGTCTCGAGGTGAGATTCGAAGGTATGTAGATCACTGACGCGCTCCTTCGAAAACTGAGGTCGGAGTAACTGCCGGCTTGCATGCCAGGACTGCCCATCTGTCACAAAGATACTGTCGCCCAGAAACTCTTTCCACTCACGGTGAAAAGGCTCACCCTTGCCATAGTCGGAAAATTGCGTAGCCAAGATAGCCTTGATGTTTTCAGGATCCGCTGTAAAAATCATGCGGCGTCCCACTGCGACATTCAATGTCAGCAATTATGTCTTCTGACCTTACAAGTCAGGGGTAAGTGAGTGTTGCAGGAGCCTCTGAGACATGGTTACCGCTCCAGACAAAATTCTTATAGTCCAGAGTTTTGCTAACAAAGATCGGTGAAAATAGGAGTTTTCTTACACAGAGTAGCTTCCACAGTATAGTTTGTAGACACGCTGATCATTTCCCGGAATATTTCCAAGCTCTGGTGATTCTTGATGGCCTCGACCTGCTTCATCACGATATCTAGGCCTAAATCATTCTTCACTATCAGATAAGTTCATTTCTTCTAGGGTGAGAAAATCGACACTTACCAAAGGGCCATCGGCTCAAAACTCTGGGCGCCCGGGCCCCGAGTCTTCGCAGTCGTACCGCCTTTTCGATGCTTACGTAGATTCTCCATAATGCGAATGCTGCGGTAAGGAATAAGACAACGGAGCGGGCGGAAGCACGTTCCAGTGACTGCTCGATCAAGCCCATATCGACTGCATCAACAGTTTCAGCTTTCGACTGATACAAGGCCTTAAAAGGTATCGATCAAAGGGGGGCCGCGTGCGTGTCTCTGGACCTATATATCTATAGCGCAATATCCGAGTTAATTGATGGGCCGAGAAACGAGTCTGAGATTCGATCTTTCGGTTCGTTACGTGATCGGCATGAATTACTCATCACATCAAAAGGGCCCTTTCGGCGACTTTATAGAGTAAATGGAGAGTTGGAATACCCCGACAGTGTCGTCACCAAGACTCGGGTTCCGCGGGGTTATTATGTGGTCCCCAACCCTACATGATCATCACCATTAGTGCACGGGATGTTTTACGTGTTACCAGACGGGATTACGACAAACACACGGCAAGTCTGGCCTGTGATTGCATGTTTGTTATTTTTCTTCGTCCCTTTTTGAGATGGTTTAGTAACCTGTTGATCCTCTGTTAACTAGACTCTACTCTCACAAATAGAGGAAAATATCTAGTGTGACTTGAGTCAAAGGGCGTCTCTACTAATAACTTTCCCACTTAGGAGTCTAGAATATCTGCCGCTGTTGATGATATCTATCTAACCATTCCCTGCATACTGTGACATGGTGGTAGAAAATGTGTCCTGGAAAAGTTAAGATGTTGTCAAAACGGTTTGGTGAACAGGGATCTGTCCTCTTGGGCAACACCTCCGTACGCCCTCAGCACAACCTCATATCTCATATCTCATTCTTTTTATAATAAATACTCACGGTAAGGCGTCCCGAGGGCTTAGATCGTGGGTCAAACTGAATCAGTCTTGCAGCGTACTACTCACATCATACTACAGCTAGACAACGCGAGGGGCGCAACCTCGCATATCTATTTGTGCCATCTTCTGATAAACAGGGAGCCAAGTTTAGTCACTGACTTAGGTACTCCTTTGCGACATTTTCCAAGTCTATAAAGTAAACGTAGAAGAGGTAAAAGCGTTTTGCGGATACGGTGATCACGTAACGACGCCCAACCAATGGCGACTGCTCCTACACCTGTGTGAAGCTCCATACATCAGGGAGCTACACGTAGCTAGGTACACATAGGCAGTTAACCTAGCCAAAAGGCCAACCTCGGCTGGGTTAGCCGATCCCTCGCAAACTATGACAGAGAAGGGAAATTCGTTCGTGACCTTATCGCAAAAGCCTCTTTTGCCCACCATCTCATGTCAACAAGCAATGCGATGGAACACGCACCCAAGCCAGTCAGTCAGCTCGTCTGTGCCGAGGCAGATAACAAGAGGCAGTGCGGGGGATTGACTTCCTCCTGGACCTACTAAGTATAGAGTAGGCATCGGGTAGATCCCGGTGGGACGTCCTACAGTTTCTTTGGTGACGGAGAAATTGAGAAAATCGGCAACGGCGCAATTCTTAAGCCCGACGGGCGGGAATTTAGCAAACAATCAGGACGACCGGATAGAATGTCCCACCCGTAAGTTTCACTGTAACTACCCGGAAGAGGCGTGTATGTAGGTGCCTACTTCGCCCAGACACTTACTTATGTAGCGAACAGCACTGACCCAAAGCGTTCTATAGCTTCCAGCAAGCACGGTCACAGTCCAGAGAGCAGGAATTAATAGGTACTACGTCGGCACCCCTCTTGGCGAGATTATTTCCTGGATGTAGATAGATAGTATGTATATACACAAAATTAAACATCATCCGTTGAGCCCTTCTAAACGCTCTATCTTCAGATCGCCAGATACCCTACCCCCCCCCCCCCCCCCCCCTTTTTTTTTTTTTTTACAAGTACTGGCAGGCAGTCTGGTTCAGGCCCTGCGTGCAGTACGGCATGTGTACGGTGCCCGACTTAACGCCTCTCGCAATCATGTACTCGCGGAACGTAGCCAGACGAGGGGCCGCTTCGATCTGCTCGCGGCCCTCGGGCGATGACCAGAGCACCTCGCCTGCGGCGCTGGCGCGAGGCCACAGGATGTCGTCGATGGTGGCGTCATCAATCGACTCGCTCCAGGCGGCGAGCTCGCCTCCAATCACGAGCTCGGCCTGCTTGGCCGTCAGGTTGGCGCGGGGGTCGTATGAGTAGACCAGGCGCCAGTTCTTGTAAGGGGAGCACCAGTCGGGGAAGGGATAGTAGGTCTCGAGGTCAGCGCCGGCAAAGTTTAGCCACTGGCCACGACCGCAGTCAAGATACTGTATACTCTTCATCAGCTTATTCATCGTCTTCTGCACATTCTCTTAATCAACCAGTCAAGCGGTCAAAACTTACCCAGTAGTTGTAGTTGCTGGTAATGACCTTGTGGCCTTCGGCCGTCAGCGATGCAATAGCCTCGTTGCCGAGCCAGGACTGGATGACGACATCGTCACCGATCGTGACGTTGTAGTCCGCAGGAATCTCTTCCCAGACAAACGGCACGAGACCCGCCTTTCGTACGCGCTCGTGGTGCTTGTCGATGAACTTCTGCAGAAGCGGCACGATGACGGCCGAGTCGTTAGTGCCAACGGTGGGGTCAAGGTTGTACATGTTAAAGTTGACCTCGTCTCCGCCGGTGTGGAAGTACGCACTGTACGGGGAGAGGCGCGGCAGAAGATCGTCCATCAAAGTGTCCAGGAAAGGGTCCACCTCGGGCTCGTTGAGACGAATTTGCCCGCAAGGAGGCTCAGCGCAATAGGCGGTCCAGGGTGCCGAGTCCCAGCCTGCAACGATTTCCGGATGCGAGAGGGCGACAATTCCAAAGTGACCAGGGGTATCAATCTCGATGATTGGCTCAATTCCACGGTTAACGGCATACTGTTGGATCTCAGCTAGATCGCTTGGGCTGTAAGTCTTGCCGCGAGCGTAGGCGCCTTTCTCGTGAAGCTCTGGCATGGCTGGGATTTCCAATGGCCAGGACTGGGAGTCGGTCATGTGGAGGTGGATGCGGTTCATCTTGTTGTAAGACATGGCGTCGATGGTGCGCTTAATGGACGCCATGGGGAAGAAGCTTCGAGAGACATCGAACAAGATACCACGGTGGTCATATTCGGGCTTGTCGGTGATCTTGATGGGAGCGGACCTGGTGTAGAAGTATGCACCATTCGAATGCTGGTAGAACAGCTGGGAGAAGGTCTCCAGTGCCCGGAGAACACCTATCGAAGAGACAGCTGTAATGGCAGCCTTTCCGTTCTTGTCCACATTCAAGGTGTATGACTCGTCAACCTCGCCAGCTTTAGGCTTGAATGTCTTGGCAGTATCGCTACCCGTCTGGGTGATGGAGAGATGTGTGATGTAAGTCTTGGACTTGAGAAGACTGGGCTCAGTTGTCTCAAGCTCCATACGGTTGTATAACATCCATGGCACAAAGTTCTTGCGAATGATGTTGTTCATAGCGCGGCCCACGCCCCCCTTCACAATCTCTCGGCTAGAGAACTTCGAGCCCTTCGGTTCATAGCCGTAGGACCAAGGAAGCTAATGCGCCAAAAAGTTCGCTGTGAGCAAGTTGTACTCATAGGGACGGCAACAAGAGTCTCTGCGAGAGCCGGACTTACATTATTTCCATTGTAGCTAACAGACAGCCCAGACTTTATCCATAGCGTTGACTCTCCAGTGCTTATCGACGACGGCGCAGGCCATATAGCCAGCACAGGTGAAGCCAAAAGCCAAAGCGAGAGCAGCATGCCGAAGATGCCACGGCGGTTGGGGGACAGCATTATGGTAACTGGTCCCTCAGGCGGGGAGTTCTATGGCATCAAGGTGAGCGGAAGCAAGTGGAAGGAAAAGAGGCACTCGATTCGAATGCAAGGAGGGATCGTACAACAGATATAGATATTTATTACACGGTATGTAGTACCACGTACCACGCCCTTGGCTCCAGGTGTAAGCCGATCGGTACCTCTTTCTACCCACGTCGACTAGGTACCCAAGTCTAGACCAAACACACTCACTCGAGAGGCAGAGGAGAGGTTCAGCTGGGCAGCATACAAGTGAGTACAGCGGAAATCGCTCTGACGCCCTGTCGCGTGGCGGTTCAATCGATCTTCATGAAAGCGCAAAGGGATTGGCTGTCAGAAGACGACGGCACGGTGCCGATGTAGCTGCAGTAGCACCGCAACGTTACTTATTAGCTACTTATATTCCCGTACGCTAGCTCGACTACTGCAGAACTCTGGTGCCGGTGTGGACCAACAGAGCGAGGTATTCGTGTAAATTCCGGTAGTTGCTGCAGCCCTTGCTTCAATCAGGCAGTTGGTAGATGGTGGCGGCAACGCTTGGTGTCAAATGGCTGCCCGTATCGCGCCGTTGATTATTTCTTGTTAGGAGCACGGGAACCACCAGAGCAAGGGATGTCTGCGGGTTCGCTTATGCACGTACATGTGTACAGATAGACGGACAGACAGACAACCCTGGTATCGTGGGAGATAGATGCCTGATACATTAAATATGCCTTCTGTTAGTGGAGAGCTGAATGTCTGTCGGAGGGCGGGCAGCGAGTAGCAGCCTCAGCGAATTATTGAGTCAGTCAGACTGTCTCACCATAATGAGACACGTCCGTGTATTGTTATTCATCAGCCATTTACATAGCTAAGTGATCTGCTGTTTCTCCTTAACCAACCACTTACCTATTCGCCACGCCGCACTGCAATCTTGGAAGAATTAACTTGGTACATTGGCTGCTGCTTCTTTTGGTTTAGCACAGCATCTGTCAAAAGAGGGATCGTCAATGGTCAGTTGGAGAGCCACCTCGAACGCACGTACCGATCAATGCGGTGCTGAAGTCGCCTAGCACAACACTAATTATCCAGTTCTAACCAGCTTGCTTAAACCAAGAAGAGTCAATGCTCAGATGAGCCGGCGGCGTTGTGCTGTCTAGACTATGGAGCTAGCCTACATCGCGACCCGGTTTCAATTGCTGAGTCGACATCACAAGACTCTGTGTAACAAGATAATATCTGCACTAGTTATGAGCAGCTATGAGGTCAAGATACGCATCCATGGACGTAGGTATGGAAAAGGGGGCGCTCTCCCACCACCGGCCAACTTCTCCGCACAGGCTACAGTAGCAGGGATAGTCTAGCCGCTCGTAGCCAGCCACAGAGGGGAACATGGAATAGGAACGTGCAGATTCACGCATCGTCACCAATCGGTACCTGCCGGATTTGGGGTTCATCAGAGATACCGATAAGGGAGCGAGAGCAGTATCCTCCACGGCGTCCGTCCAGCCATGACGCTACTGAATATCTAAGTAAGTATACATACATGTCACGATAGGGAGCTCACAGATAAAAATGGAAACTAGGTGCTCTTAAGAATTAGTATCATCTTGAATACATTATCTCTAATTTGAAGGAGTTGAGGGAATCTAGCCCATGCTCGCCGCCTTGCCATTCTGGCAAGTTAATGGAGTCAGTTAGGATGATGCTACACCACAGTAATTTGACATGTAGATCCCGCTGTTATGTGTGTGGTTGGAGGGTAGCATAGCTACATGTATGTAATTGGAGAAGATCATACAGCTCTGATATATTTGTCCAATATTGCAACGCCAACAACAGCGGGTATTCAACTCTATTATGTCCATACCCAGTCGTCGTCCCCGTCGCCAAGAGTTCAAGAACATGCTTACCACCAGTTCCCTCGAGGACGAACTGCTGCGGTCATCCACCCCTCCAGACCCTTGTTGTCCAGATCTCTGTCTATTGATTAAGATGGTACGAGATCTTTGGATGCAACGTGAGCTGTGGATATCAATCATCCCCACGGCCCCCATCTACAACCTTACAGCACCTCACTAATGCAAATCGGCCGCCGCCCTTGGAACCATGCCTGCATACAGATAAAGTACTCGGCTAGTGTAATTGATCCAATACTACTCTCAGGAAAGAAAGGTAGGTACCTACCATATACACTGAACAATGAATATTACATGCGTGGATGAAGATGCTCATGTGTGCAGTCTCTTAGTAGCGGATAAACGACGATGACGAGGGTATACAATACGCATACTCCTTCGTGGTTAGATTAATAGCTAAGGCTAACCCCAACTATAAATATAACCTTTCATAAGTTATGAGCATATTACACTCATTACATAGTTAGACGCTTTTCCTACTACTTATAGTTTTTGTCCGATGTTCACGTGGATCGCCTTGGTCTGCGTATAAGCCGCGAGGCCCGCCTCGCCCAACTCGCGGCCGATACCACTCTGTTTGACGCCGCCAAAGGGGACCCTAAAGTCCGAATCGTTAGACGAGTTGATCCACACCATTCCAGCTTCGATGCGCGCGGCCACGCGGTGCGCGAGCTCAACGTTCTGGCTGAAGAGCGACGCCCCCAGGCCGTAGGTCGTACTATTCGCCATCCGGATGGCTTCGTCCTCAGTCTTGAAGGACGCGACGACCACGAAGGGTCCAAAGACCTCCTCACGATAGATCGTCATCGTATCTTTGACGTTGGTGAAGACGGTAGGCTCGATAAAGTAACCCTTGCCGTTGAGCGGGCACGGCTTGCCTCCCATCGCTAGTGTTGCTCCTTCGGACTGCCCGGACTCGACAAAGCCGAGGACCCGATCAAACTGTGCCTTGGTCACTTGCGGGCCCTGGAACGTGCCCTCGGCGAAGGGGTCGCCGACTTTGCTCGTGGTCTGGATCGCCTCGCGGAAGAGCGCCACGAATTTGTCGTGCACGCTCTCGTGTACCAGCACGCGGCTCGTCGCCGTGCAGATCTGGCCCTGGTTGCTCATGATGCCGATGTGCGCCCACTTGGCCGCCTGCTCGAGGTCGGCATCGGCGAAAACGAGCAGCGGCGACTTTCCGCCCGTCTCGAGGGTGATATTCTTCATATTGACGCTCGCCGTTTTCATAATGTGTTTGCCTGTTGCCGTGGACCCTGTGAATGCCACTTTGTCAACGTCGAGATGGCTGGCGAGCGCTTGTCCCGCAACCCTGCCGTGCCCGTTGAGGATGTTGACAACGCCGGGAGGGAAGCCAGCCTTGACGATGAGGTTCGCGAAGTAGAGGATGGATAGGGGCGTCTGCTCCGCGGGCTTGAGGACTACCGTATTTCCGCAGGCAAGCGCGGGACCCAGCTTCCACGCCGCCATAGCTAGAGGATAGTTCCACTGTTTATCAAGTCAGAAAGGCCATTAGCTTTAACGCATTAACATCAACGCCTCAGGTCGACTCGTCCTTCTCAAATAACAAGAGCAGCCGCGAATCAAAATAGGCAGGGGAAGTCAGCTCACCGGGATGATCTGTCCGCAGACGCCGACGGGTTGCCTGATCTGCGTGCATGGAAGTGTGTTAGTCTAGGTCTCCAATTTTCTATATCACAAAACTTGCTAGATGATACGATACAACAAGAGTGAGGTATCTGGCACCGGGGGGTTTTTGTACGCACCGTATAAGCGAACTTCTGAGGCGTCGTAGGGATAGTCTGGCCATGGATCTTGTCGGCCCAGCCGGCGTAGTAACGAAGGCAGGCAATACTTTCATCGAGGTCGCCGAGCGAGTCGCCGTACGGCTTGCCGTTATCCCAAGTCTCAATCGTCGCCAGGACCTCTTTCTCCTGCTCGGCGAGGTCCGCCAGCTTAAACATGAGCGCACCGCGCTCGGTAGCGCTGATATCGCGCCAGGATTCGTGGTTCAGCGCGGCTCGCGCCGCCGCGACCGCTTTGTCCACGTCCTCGGCCGAAGCGGCTTCTACAGAACAGATGTCCTGCTCATTACTGTGGATAGACCGTGCGTGTCAACAGTTTAGTTACGTCTTACCGGGAGCTAAGTAAGAGTCCAGGCGGTATGTATAAGAAAGTGAAATGGACTAGTGATCAGTAACACGGTAGGTGATAAACTTACGAAGGGTTGATACTCGTAATCTTGTCACCCCCGCTCGCCTTCACGAATTCATTGTTGATGAAGAGGCCCGTCGGCAAGGTGAACTTCTTCCCATTCGGGGCTGTGACATCGACTTTGAGATCCGCCATAGTACACACTGACCGAGTGAATGGGCTATTCAGCTTCTTCTTATTACAATTGCTACGACTACTGACAATGCTGGTGACTGTGCGATAGGGCCTTATTTGTAATCGTGGGGCGGGAAGAGGGGTTGTACGAAGTAAGAAGAGGAGTCTTGAATATGACCTCATGCTAGCAAACGCCCTGTACCACCTACGCTGGGCCTATGATAGCCGAAAGAAAGTTAAAAACAGCAAGAAGCTCAGGGTCGCATTTGAGCGGGAGGGTCAAGATGCGTGAGCCACCATATGCGCTCTCAAGTTGTGCATTTGCGAATCAAAAGTCATAATCAGCGAAGCTTGCGTGTTTGGGGGCTTGACTTCCCCGCATTCAGCCCACACCGGTGATAGATAGGAGGTGTACTGTTAGGTTTGGCATCGTTATCGCATTACGAACAATTCGCGTGCACTTCCTTGATGTAGGCAAAGAAATTAGCTGCAGCCATCCGAAGATCGAGATAGCGGCCAGGTAGAGCGATGTCGTACTAAGTAGCCAGGTATTGCCCGTGTCCAGGACCTAGACTAGTATTCGTCTCTTCGAATTAGTGCAGTTGATGGCCAGGGGTTCTATCTCTGGCTAACAGCATACAAGCTCCAGGAGGATATCCATACATACATACAGAGAAGAAGTACCTGACCCGAGGTAGAGCAGTAACCAGCGATATCGGCGAACAACGTGAACTCAGGCAAGCGATGCGAACGAGATAGAGACGGATTTTCTTCTCTATCTACTTAATGTCACTTCGACACTTTATACAAGATATAAATGATAGCAGATTATCTACCAATCTACGAGCTTAGAGAACCGTTATGACACGACGTACTTGACCCAGCCGCGCATCTCCTGACCATAATGAATCAACGCCGCCATGCATCCGACCATGTAATACATGAATCTCGGAACTCCAATAGAGATAATATCATACTGTACTTAGTTGCCTCATCTAGATACTCACTCCTTTATCTTTAGGGACCGAAGCTTGCCCGAATGGCCTCCCCAAGCCGCTTAACGGCAGTATCCATATCAGCCTGCGATGCCGCCGCAAAAGTGGTGCGGAAGAAGAGGCCGGTGGGCTCGACGTCCTTTTCCGCCGAGAACCACGAGCCACGGCACGCGAGCACCCGGCGCTCGATGCACGAGTTGAAGATTTCTTCCTCGATCTCAAGAATCGATTTCTGGCCTGCTTGTGGATGACGTGTGTGATCTATGTGCAGCCAATGCTACATATTTGAAAAAATCGTTGGTCAGAAGATATTCTCCGAACAGAGTGATAGTCAAGTTGGTTATAGGGTTCTTCCAGTCATGGAATACTATGTAGAAAAGAAAAATGAAGGGAAATACTCACAAACATGCCCGCGGCTGGCGGGGTCCAGCTCACCACGTCCTTGGGCAAATGTTTCTCGCACGCGTCGATCAGTGCATCTCTTCGCTGGGTGTACTCGCTTCTCATATGTATCAGCCACCGTAGGTATCCCTCGTGGCCCCATGTCTCGTCTAGCATTTTCCATAGCAAGACTTGAGATACACCAGCCGGGCCTTGGGCCACACATTCCTGGAGCCGGATGTAGCGCTCGATGATTTGTTCGCTCGCTGTTATCCAGCCCATCCGGGAACCTGGAATGATAACTTTACTGAAGGAATCCATGCGGAGCACACGCCCATCGATATCGATGCTCAGCATGGTAGGGATGAGAGTTTTCAAGAAATCCTCGGGGTCTTGGGTCGAGGAGACGTCGACAGCTCCAGGTTGTGCGGTCGAGTTCGCCTTGTCGTATGGTGGCATCTGCAGGTAGTAGTAGGGCTCGTCCTCAAGGATGTAAACGTCGTGCTTCCTGCACACATTATAGACGTCTTGGCGTCTCTGCGCTCCCATTGTCGCACCAGTCGGGTTTTGACCAGATGGCACAGTGTATAGCACCGTAGGCTTTCTGGCACCTCTGGCTTCTTCGTCCCAATTACTCAGGATTTCATCCAAGCTGTCAGGCAGCAGACCTTGCTCGTCCATACGCACGCCAAAGACCTTGATACCGAGTGGGTGGATAGTCTCCAGCGCCGTAGAAAAACTATACTCCTCGGTGAGGATGGAGTCGCGCCGGTTGCGGTCACAGAAGATGCGCAAAGCTGAATCCAGTGCGCCTGTACTGCCTATACTCAATGCACACCTCCAGTCCGCGTAAGGGGGATGTGAAACGAGTTCCGTGTGCTCGGTGACCCAGCGCACCATCTGCGCAGATCCTATAGACTGCCCATAGTTGAGGCCTACGGCAAGATCAAAGACACCATCCTTATCCCTAATGTCATGCTTGCCAATAGTAGCGATGCTCCCCGGTGCCTCTGTAGAAGCTTTATCGAAGAGTGGTGCTTGTGGTATTTGCACTGTGTGGTGAAGACCGATTAGCGCACGCACGCACCCTTATTCGATGTTGTATGTATATATAAATACATATAGCACATTTCGCGGCGGGACACACTCTTATAAGTCTCATACAAGGAGACAGAAGGGACAGTAAAAAAGTTATACATACTGCTTATAGACTCAATGGGGAAGTTATCTGACGACGGTAGCCCACCACCAAGAGACAACATGCCGGGTTTTTTGAGATGTCTTGCTGCTAATTTCAAGGCGCAAGGTTGTCGAGAAGCGGCGTCGTCAGTAATGAGATCTTAGTCTTAGTTAGCCACGTACACCCTTCAAGTCATACTAGAACGGACTTACGATCCCATCGTCTCGCTTTGGGCTGGTCATATGAGCGCTTTGCAGGTCATCTGTCAGTCATATGATATACTCGGACGAGACACAATCAATTGGCTCTGAGAAGCTTGTAGAAACATGTCTCTTATATAGCTCACCCATCCACCACCCGTATTCAGATCTCATTTCACTCCGAATCACTCCATTCATTGTCTCGGTTCAGGCTTTCAAAATCCACACTCGGACCTCACCAATTATAGAAAGACGCAACATACCGGGCTCTTGAACATGTCACTATCCGAGTACGCTGCGGTCCCGGCAATTAACTTGCCGGCCTTGGCCCTGCGAGCCGCAATGCCAGCCAAATTCAGCGGCTCCTCCGCCAGCCTTTGAACTGGGGGATCCTTCTGGGTTGTGGCGGGCAGTGACGCCGTTCCATTGCCGTTGACAATAACGCTAGTAGTCGTCGCCATAGTGCGTCTAGGTTACACCCCTACTCGAAATCCAAGACAAGGGAGTCCAGCGGGCGTAAAGGGGTGATGTGCGCTTTCTCGGGCTGTTTCAAGATCCGGGGACGGGAGCGGGAGGTAGAAGAAGTATGACAAGACCTCGGAAGTAAAATCGGCGATGACGGTGCTGTTGTTGTCGAGTGACGAATAACGGACGGCGGGCATGTACTACAAATATGTACATGTAAGTGAGTAGCCGGTGGCGGCGACGGATGGCAGCGGTGACCCATATGGCGCGCGCCCTTGAGAGCACCCGCTGTATCATGTGCAGCTGAGACATGTCGAGCCAAAGCTTGGGAAGCCAATGATAAGTCCCCGGCCCAAACCTAGATATCTTAGGTAACAAGAATCGATTGTTATGGCGCGAATCCCCGGCCTTTCCTTTCAAGGTACACATACACCCCTTTGACGTGTGACCACCTGATCAGAGTGGCTGACTTGCCTACGCAGGTACCTTTTACCTAACCTAGAAATTCTACATACACCGCTCGCCATGGATACTCTGGAGTAGCTTCCGGAAACGCGCCGTAGTTTAGGTAATAGGAGACAAAAGAAAACCGGCTGTTACGGCTAGGTAAATCGGTATAAGGATAGGGATCTTTAGGTAGATCATCCAGTCCAGATAGCAAACGGATAGACAAATAGGCCTATCTTAACTAGGTATATACGTCCAAGCTACATACTATAAGCAAGTCTCACCAATCCCCCTACAATCAAGTCTACAGTATCAGGACGCATACTAACGTTGAACTTACTATGTACGTGACTTGGTGTACTTACTGGGCGTGCGTTATGTCTCAGCTTCGTAGACCGATCACTGGGGGCAGCGGGATCGCGGCGGGTAGGGAGTGGAGCGGGGGGGGGGAAGCTGACAGACGCGCCTTTCATCCTTTAATGGAGACTATGCAGGGACCGGCATACGCTGGCATAGCCATATAACTTACTTATACTGTAAGTAGATACTGGCGAGGTGGGTAGACGGATAGATAGCTAGTGTACCCAGGTAGACTGTTGGCAGGTACGGCCTACCCTATGTATATATAGAGTAGCCACAGTGCTAGGGCACTAGGTCCAACTATCCCATCTACAACTATAATACAAGCACAATGGCCATACCTTGACAAAGACAGAGGAAATACTAAGGGCATTACGTACGTACTTAGCTACGGTAGCTCGGGTAGTTAGTCTGGTCTAGACATATTTAGTGCTCTCTTGTACCGAGTGATTTTGAACCTAGCCCGCCTAGCATCTTATCTTCGGGATGTTGGTCTCCCAATATGCAAGTAGGTAGGAAAGTATCAGGTGACGAAGCTTGTCTTCCCAAATCAAGTTGGCTATCCGGGTACAGACGCCCGCAAGTGGAGTCCCGGCTCCTTTGGAGAACCCCGCGAACAACGGCGTCGAGCCCGCCCCCCACCGATGTTAAGCGTCGGTAGCCAGCGCAGAGGGGGTCTGAAAAAAAAATTTCACATGAAGTTCCCGTGTCGAGGTTTAGCCTACCGAAAATAGCGGCCTAGAATACCTATAAGAAATATATTCTAACGCATCTCCTAATTGACCTGGCCACCTAATTAAGTTGGCCACACCCCCCCAGCCCATAGAAAAAATCGTCTGTGCGCTATCACGTGATAATTTAATAACTTTACGAATTTTCACTATATATGTTAATAAAATATATTATTAAAGTTGTAATTAAACGTAGATTTTAAATTTATAAAGTATATTTTTACAATTATTTTTAATAATTAATTATTAAGTAAAACGCTAAAATAAACATTAAAATAATTATTATTTAGCGCCCTTTTAGCATATTACTTAATAACTCGCTTAATAAAATAACTATAAAATAAATAAAAATACCACTAAATTTATTATTTAAATTACGATTTTAAATAACACATCTCCTAATTAACCTAGTCACCTAATTAAGT
>NPFG01000154.1:0-82548 GCA_002288965.1 Xylaria sp. MSU_SB201401 | reverse complement strand
ACTAACCTTATTAAAAATACCGATTTATTAAATAAACTAGGCTTATAACTTTAATAAATATAGTTTACTAAAAGAAATCAACTTAGTATTTTATATAGCGCTTTATTAGATAGTATTAAAAGCGTTGTTTTTTTTTATTTTAATTTTAATAGAATTATTTATAAAGTTTTCTTTAATAGTGCGCCCCTCGGCTAATTCTCAGTGCGTCTTTAGATATTTTCCAGGGCGCTCTTTCTAGTTAACCTATATTAGTATAATATATGCGCTTAAAAGGTTATACCCGAGATAACCGTAGATACTCGAGGCCGTTCCGTTATATAAAGCTAAAGCTAAAGCACTAGTAGTAAAAAAGAGATTAAAAACACTAGACTTTAATATATTTAATTTTAAATATATTACAAAAACGCTTTTAACTAGCTAAGATCTTTGGTAAAGTTGTTAGAAATTTATTATAAATTATATTACTTTTAATATACCAGCGTAAAAATTAGTTATTTAAAAAGCCTTTAAAGCTTTAAACCATTAAATTAAAATTATTATAAACTTTTAAATACAAGTTTAATCCTTTTAATTTAAAGTTTTAAAATTAATAAAAAAGAAAAAGAAAAAGGTAAAGTTAGCACCTAAATATAAATTAGTAAAAATCTTAAACATCTATAAGGTTAAATAAAAAATACGGCATAAGACATTATATAAAAATAAACTCCCGGATTATAATATGCTTAAAACCGTAAAAAACCTTACAAAGGCTATTATAAAAGATAAATCGAAGGCTAAAGAGTATATTACTATAATAACCGCTTAAAAATAGCGATCGCAATCGTTTTTATTAAAAAAAAACAGCTTCAATTAAGTAGTATTGGTTGTGGGCGGGGTGGCCCGTAAGGGTGTGGCCCGTAAAGGTGTGGCCCGGGACCCCTGCGTTTAACTTATCCAAGGGAAACCGGGATACATACGCTTTTAAGACGCCTCTAGGACAAATTGCGATGGCAAGATTAGTAACAGGGAATATTTTTGTCATGTTTTGGCACATTTGACCTACTACTCAATTTGATTTGATGGAACTGTCACATGCGCTACACGCCTGTTCGTGATGTTATATGCAACGTGATCGTGGTCGTTTTGGGGGTTGTGAGTCGACTTCAATTGGGAGTGTCAGGGTGCCAAGCGCGACAGGATACACTGTCGACTTCTCTCTCGACTTTTACTGACAGGTCAGGTCAACCGGAGGAGCCTGTAATTACCTAGTGGTGTGATTCTTTTTATTAGGAGTCTCTGCACGAGCACTGGAACAATCAATTCAATTACGCGGGGTAACTAGAGCGCCACTTGCGATGAATTGAATGTCACGATCAAATGAAAGGGTGGCTACGTGGAGCAGAATACAATTTATATCAATATGACTCTCGTTTGATTTGCCTAGAATTTTCATAATCAATGTATTCGGTGGCCGCAATAGACCTCGGAGCTTATTCATTTTAGCCCTTCACATGAAGGACCATCGCCAGGAGAAGGACGACAGCTGGAGGGACTGCGCGTCCGGAACCGCATTAGCTGTCGCTCTACCTCGTTCAATTCAATTAAACCGTCAGTCAAGAAGAATCTGGATGAAATCGCATGCTAAACATGACAAGAAGTTAAGCGTAAGCAACATCTACCTCTCCAACCAGCGACTTGACTATTACGAACTCTGAACAAACTACCACAGGCCATCAGTAATCCACTGACTTCCACGACATTATCATACCCTTCATGCATCCTGCTTCTCGGCATCTGGCCCGTCGAGTCAGCCGACGTCATTTCCTGCTCGCTGAGTATAACAAGGGCTGGATTCACGGCTTGGAAATAGCTTCAGATTACAATAATCTACTATGGCTTGCCTAGGTCCTTGAAGGTCCGATTGGATTACTTCTGGCTTCGCAGGCTGGCTTGGGTCTATTTTATATACGAGTGCCTCGGGGGTCCTAACCTCTGACCTCCGCTCATGGTAGTACAATAAGCGAGGGCTGAATAGCTTCAATTTCGGTGAGTTGAGACATGAGCCCATACGAGGTCATACAGCCTCGTACGGCCGAAGTATGTGTTCACCGAAGCGTGCATTCAACCGGGCCACACCAAAGGCACTAGCGTTCAGCGCGTGTAACACTGAGCATCGTGGATCTGGACGAGCGCCCGCGCGTCACCGCGCTCTCGTACATATGGGAGCAAAGCACGTCCTGGAAGTCGACCAGCTATAATGTGTTCAAAGGAATTATGGCGAGTGGGGATGGTAGCGACCCGACTATTGAGAGAATACTGAGCATCGCGGATAAGATGAAGAAGGGGCACATCGACGCGAATCTCCAGTTGGCGGACGGTACCCACGGCAGCAGTACTGGAACCACATAGAGAGTGAAACATAGTACAAAGTCCTACCAATCAAGCTATGGTCCGAGATCTGTGTAGACTATACAGCTAGCATTCCAGAAGATCCTCGTGAACCTAGCGGCCTGCTATCTCTCCCAGGATACTGAGAGCGGAGGGGGTGGTGGCATGCGGCTCCTCTCAATCGCCGCGCGAGCGCGAGATTACGACGAGATGGACGAGTCCTGAGATCTCCTCATGAAAATCATAAGGGGTCGCTCCCCTCCTGGGTGCCGTCCTCCGGAAACGAGACCTCAGTGGCCGTGCAGCCAGGGCGGATACACTTCAAAGTATGCGTCGCGCGGGCCAATAATCGCCGTGCAATCTCGGCAGATGGATGCTGTACATCGATGCCGCGAGGCTATTCACGATCTAAGAGCCGCATTGGAAGACTTCGAGAAGCCCGATGAAGGCAGCCTAGGACAATACCATCGCGACGCAGCAGCGGGTGGCGGTGACGAGGAGGATTATGATCTAGCTGGTAGTGCCGCGGTCTTGATGCGAAGCCTTGCGAGCTTTGGGTTCACGCCACACAGCGTCAATTATGAGAGCGTGCGGCCCCAGGAGTTTTTCAATTCTTCGTCGATCTCCCCAGGTCGAACAATGACTACGATTTCGGCGGGGATGAAACTATGACTCGCGTCATTATGGGGCATGGCGAGGATGAGTATGCGCAACAACGGCAAGGTAGTGGCGATACCTCTAGAATCTGCATCGAAACAGCAAGGATCGAAGCAGCCGCCCATGTTACACACGCTGAACACTTGTACGCTATTTCGCATGCACAATTCGGGTTACGCCTTCGGCGTGCGCCCCTCTTGCGCATGTCTTAAGGCTATTAAAACGAAGCTATTCGGCCCTCGCTTATATGAGACATATTGGCAGACCCCGAGGGCACTTGTATATAGACTCAACTAAATCCAGGCTGCAAGGCCAGAAGCGATCCAACTAGATGGACCTTCAAGGACTTAGGCAAGCCATAGAAGATTATTGTAAATCCGAAGCCATCTTCCAAGCCCTAATATCCAGCCCTGGTCATGAAAATCTTCAACTCGACCGGCAATCCACGGCAAGACTAAGTAACTATAGCCCTGTGGGCTGCCTTTCTGGGGTAAGGGGTTTGATACATACTGGATAAACGGCGTAGTTACGCAGTTGTCGTCGTCAGCTATATTACTGGCGCAACTATGGAGTTCGGGTCGCTAAGAGAACATGGCTGGAAACCAGATGAGGACCGGTTGTACCAATTATAGTGCGGAGGGTTAGCGAACGGGCCCATCTACAACGATCACCTTCTAGAGGAGCGGTGAAGAGTAACGTAGAACTAACTACCCCCTTCGTACACCCCTCACAAGAAGCCAGAGGTCACGAAATATTTATCTACTTAGATTTATCGATAACTTTCTCTTCTTTGATTCGCGTATTATTTTGCCAGTCTTTGAAATGTAAATATTCCGATTGGCTGAGTTAGCATAGACTTTCCCGTCTTGGCAGCCACGGAGTTCGGGCGTTATGCCTATGAGCCGAGTTAAGTAGGGAACACTAAACCTTACTGAAAGGTAAGTGTCAAAACCTAATTCATAACTCCGTAGAGAATCGGTGGGTTTATCCAATAAACTCCGCGCATAATGTAACCCATGCGTTGGCTTCGCGCCGCAACCAACTAAGGCCACCCGGTCACTTTCATTCGAAAACCACGTCTGCGCGAGGCGGCGAGTCCACGTGTAGGCAAAGAAAATTTCCAATCTCAAAGACAAGGATATAACATCTACGTAATCACGCCACTTCTTATATACCCACTCAACATGAATAATATGCTGATCTGAAAAAATATAAAGATATTTTGACTGAGCTGAGGACATCAAGTCGGAGACTTTTCATGTTTGCCCTTGATTTTTTTTTTAATCTTCGCGAATGTCAGCCAGCGGAGATGCCGAATTTCTATTTGTGCCTTTACGAATTTTCCCTTTAGCCGCACGTCAGATGCGTTATGGGGCAAAACTACTATTAGGGAAGGTTCCCGTCAGGCAATGGAAAGATATCTAGAGGCTGATTTAGGTAGTTGGATAAAGATATACTCCGTACGTAATGAAATAGGTATTGCTGCCACTTCTACAGGGTTGCCACTCGAGTACTGACAAAGGACGCGTCAGCTTATCTTCCCAAAGGGGAGGGACAATGCAACGCCTGGCAGAGCTCTTATGAGCATCATCTTGGGTGGGGCTGCCATGTTTTTTGCTCACTGTCTCGACGGGGTACCATCAGGATGTTGTTCGAACTGGAGGATCGAAGCAGGCCTCCCTTACTAGCTTATTGTGGAATGCCGTGCACTAAGCGCTATAAGCATTCGCGTCCTTTGTCTTGGCTCGACTATGGCAGGGAGACAGCCGACTAGTCTAAAATAATGTAACATCGGCCTTGCGCCAAGTGATACTGACATCAAGAGCTTTAGAATAGATATAGCAACCACGCTCAATAATCGGAGCAGGTAAAATTCCGATTACTTAGTACCGGTATCCTTTGAGTATTGAGATCGTCGTCGCTGTACCTATGGTGTCGTTCCATGGTTCTGTGGAAGTTCTCCTATACAGCGATCATGTCCGAAATTCAAACAGCACAAACCCAAGTCAAACCCCACCAATATTCTGAGGACTGAGGCTGTCAAATGACAACAAATAGACGGCTAGCACATACTATACTCGGGATGATTAGATCCCAGCTCGTGTAGCTGATAATGCAGATACGGAATTGTGTATCCCGGACCCCTGACTGCCGATTGACAAAGCCGTTGTCTTGGCCACGGCGCAAAAACAAGCGATAGGCCAGGAAAGAAGCAAAAGACCACATCCGTTCGCGATCTTGCTTCACCCAATGTGAATTGAGTTCATCGAAGTCCAAATGCGAGAATGGCGTGAGTACGTGGAGCGTTTATGCAGTGATATTGATGATCAAAGATGATAAACCAGCTTTGATTACTTACATAACCCTTTTGCATACTCAAGGAAGATTATCAACGCTTAGGCCATGAAGACATATCTCAAATTTCGTACATCTATCAGCTTATACCAAGTCTAGCCTAATTTTAACGCTTTCTAGATTACTACAGCAGGGGTATATACATGTCCTCGCATATGATTTACGAGATCATGGCACTAGCCAAAATCAAAGAAGACTCATGGACCGCACAGGCTTAATGGATCCGGCAACTTTCGCTTTTACAAGATCGCTAGGGTAGTACTGATTAACACTGTTGCATCTACAACATACCTTCCCAATCTAGGTTGATGTGGAAAGCTGGAATATCTCGACTGTAGTTGGGACGGGACGGATAACATCAAGATGCCGTCTTGATGAACCCCATATATAAGAAACACTCAAATCCTCATCCCCAGGCCGAAAGGATAGTAAGCAAGCGCCCATTAGAACACCAAATATCACCCTGTTGAAAGACATTCGACTCCTACATCATCATGCGTGCCTCAGCAACTGTCATGGCCTTTGTGCTGTCGCTTAGCAGCAATGGCATTCTTGCGTCTCCTATGGCAAGACAATCAGCTTGTACAGCTAAGAGTCAGCGCAAGGCTTGGTGCGTAAATTTTTTGACCATGAACATGCGCATCTGCTGATGTAGCGTCTATAGGGAGGATCTGACCGCCGCTGAAAAGAAGGCATACATCGACGCGGATTTATGCTTGATGAGCACGGCACCTATTGCTGGTATCTCTGGCGCCCAAAGTGTCTGGGATGAGCTGCAGTATACTCATGCAGCTCAAGTAGATTATATCCACAATGTGGTATGTTGACCGCTCGTTGAATTACCGCAGATGAGATAACCGTTCCTCTTTCCTGGCTAGGGAGCATTCCTGCCCTTCCACCGGTACTACGTCCGTCTTCACCAGACCCTTATACAGGATGTATGTGGATATACTGGATCGCTGCCTTACTGGAACGAACCCGCGGATGCGGGTGCCCTTAGCGAATCAATAGTCCTCGACCCTGAGACTGGTTTTGGTGGCAACGGAGGCGGCTCTGCCCGCTGCATCACTGATGGACCCTTCGTGAACGTCACACTACGTATTAACCAGGACCTAGAGGCGGGTGATGAATACTGTATCTATCGTGCATTTAACGAAAGAAGTTTCAACAATGCGGTGCAAACGAACGTTGACACGTGCCTTGCCAAGTCTACTTTCAACGATGCATGGAACTGTATCGAGGGTGCCCCTCACTCTTCTGGACATGGCGGGATCAATGGCCTGATGATCGACGTCGCTCTTTCTCCTGGTGATCCAATCTTCTGGTTGCATCATGGATATATAGACAAGCTTTGGTGGGATTGGGAAGCCCTGAAAGTTCCAGCTCGCTTAACAGAAGGTGCGTATTGAGAGTCTTTCGAGTTCCTCCGCCTCTTTTCCGCCGCACAAGCTAACCTTGCTCACAGTAAGTCTTAGCACCGTGGGATTCTTCCGCTTTCAGCAGTTGGATTCTGGGCCTCCTTAACTTGGTGCTGAGAAACTAATATGCTAACATCTACAAGATCGGCGGAAACAACACTGCCCGCGGGAAGAATGACCCGGCATGGGTAAACTACTTCGGTGATAATGGGACTACCACGACACTAAACCACGTCCTAACATCCCATGGCCTAGTTCCCAATGCCACTATTGCAGATGTAATGGATATTGGAGGAGATTACGTTTGCGCTGAGTTTGTGTAAATATCGCAAAATCGCTTTCATTTATCCGGACTGTGGTTGAGTATGAAGGTTAGCAAGGAGGCTGTCAATGTCCAATAGGAAACTATTCCATCTGTCGCGCAAGAGTGTATGTTGGGGCAACGATCAACTAATATGGCTAGTTTCATGATAACCCCTATTTCCAGTCATATATGAAAGGTAGAAACGCAACATATGCTCACTCATATAACCCTGCGAACCAACGAACAATCCTTGAGAACTTCTTAATTGTCTCACTAACTAGATATCACCGAGTCTGACTGTTGTAGTGCTCCTGTGCGTATGCGCTTCCTCAATGCCATCGATTCCAGTTTCTAGGTAAGTGCTGTCCCCCGCATGTCAACCAACAAGCAAATTGCGATGTTGTAAGTCTTCTCCCCAACGAGTATATTACCCAGATAGGCATCGAGTTTCTACTTTGTCTCCGTGGTGTCAAGCTTGGAAACAATCTTATCAGCCAATGCGATCAAAGAGCTTGCGTTGGTGATGTCAAGTGTCGTCAGTTCAACACCAAGCTTTTTGCGTATCCAGTTGCGTAATTCCACGGCCGAAAGGGAATCAAGGCCATACGCGACGAGTGGTCTGCCCACTTCTGGCGAGGTTTCTAGCCTTAAGATCTTCACGAACTGTCCTACCACTACCTCCACGCATGTCTGATTCAGCGCAGCCAACTCAGTACCCGTTTTAGAAAGCAGGTGGAACTGCTTAATTGCCTGTTCAAGAGGGTCGCTGCCGTCTCCCTCATCTCGACCTCCGTCCTGATTATCCCCACGAGTACTAAATAAGTAGCTAAATCGGGACTCACTGGCCAGCTCTGAACCATCCTGTGGTAGAGGGAACCCGATACCGGTAATAGTTTCCGTGCTGCTCGTGGCATTGAGAGGTGCGATCTCCTGCTGTAAGATGGAATACGTCAGGATCTTGCGTAGCATGCTCTCGTTAATCGGCGTCCATTGCCGCTTGTCAAAGCGCACTTCGAGGGTGGAATCTTGCTCTGCGACGTAACCCACGTCCTCGATAAGCCCTAGATCCACTGTATTGGCCCGTAGGCCTAGTGACTGGCGGTAGCTAGCGAAGGCGTCGAGGAATGTGTTAGCAGCAGCATAGTTGGCCTGGCCCTTGTTACCAACAATGCCAGAGGTACTCGCAAGCATAGTGAAGAAGTCCAGTGGGGCCTGCCGCAACTCTTGGGACGCTTTGTGAAGATTCCAAGTTCCTTGGACCTTGGCATGTATTGCTGTTTGGTAATCCTCGAGTGTCATCAGCTCGAACGGCTTATCCTAGAAAAAGTAACGAACAAATTAGCCCAACCTCTAGCATGAATTAACCCACGTTGGAATTCAAGGGCATATACTTACTCTAAGCACCATCGCACCTTGAATTATCCCGGCAATAGGTGGGTTTACGGATTGAAGCATTTGGCGGACAAGCTCAATGTCGCCCACATCCCCTTTACTGTCAACAACTTTGCAGCCATGAAAGCTACAGCTGGCTATAACTCTAGCGGATGCCTCGTCATTTAGTCCACTTCTGCTGCTAATGATAATATGACGAGCTCCATGTTGGGCCATATGGATAGCCAATGTTCCACAAGCGCCCTTGAGTCCTCCGACGATGAGATAAGACGCATCAGGTCGAAGCGAAAGACCACGAACCGCAGGGCGGATAGGTACTTCGATATAATCTTTGTCGGTATTCGATATGACAATCTTACCAAGATGACGACCACTTCGTATGTACGATAAGGCTGCAGTAATGTCATCAAATCCAAAAGTAGTAATTGGGTGAATCGGCTTAATATGACCGCCATAAATCAACTGGAAGAGCTCCTCAAATAGACTTGAAATTGAAACCCCTAGTTAGTAAAAAAAGCAAAAAACCAATCGTTGGCTCCATAAGGACACAATTATCAAACTACTCACCTTGCTATCAGAGAGTCTCTGATATCTTTGGTATAGGAGAAGTCTACTGCTCTAAACGAACAGTTGCGATCGAATGGCTCCATAGATAATGTGTTGCGATCGACAATATCTCTTTTACCAATTTCCACCATATTACCGCCATCTGCTAGGATTCTCCATGACGCATCAAGGAGCTCGCCGATTAAAGAGTTGATAATAACATTCACACCACGTCCATTGGTTGCCTTCATCAGCTCGTCAGCAAATTTCGTGTTACGGGATGAGAACATGTGACTTCGTGGAATGCCGTAGTTGCTTTCGAGAAATTGACGTTTCTCCTCAGTACCAACTGTCACAAATATCTATTCACAGTTGCCCAAGCGTTAGTTGGCTGCTCTATAGACAGTGGGATGGGCAAATACCTCAGCTTTCTTATGCCGAGCCAGCTCGATACAGGCTATTCCGACACCTCCAGTTGCAGAATGTATAAGGACAGACTGAATATGAAGCATTAGCACATGAAGCGGGTAAAAATTCCCTATGTGGTATCGTATAAAACATGGAGCTGCCTTACCTGTCCCTCTTGAAGATTTCCAAGATGGTACAATGCGTAAAGAGAACATAGATAGACTGAAGGAATAGTCGCAGCCTCCTCGAAGCTCATGGTAGCAGGGATAATGTGGCATCGATCTACTGAAACCCGGATTCGGTTTACGTAGCTCCCTGCTTTAAGCATGCAGACTCGATCCCCTACTTTGAACTTGGTGACGTCGGGTCCCAGTCGTTTAACGACGCCAGCACATTCGAATCCGATATTGTACTCGTTATCAGGCACTATCCCCATGGTAATAGCAACATCTTTGAAATTGACTCCTACAGTCATAACTTCGACCTCGACATTGCCGCTGTCAAGAGAAAGAGGCGCGTCTACTTCCGTTTCGCACCACATCAGATTTTGCAGAGTCCCTAATCGTTCAGCTCTCAACTGCACTTGGACTTTAGAGGCATGAAATCCCTTCATGACAGGATCAATACCATCTTCTTCAGCACGCCTGTATTCATTCACAGCCGTGTCTGGCATAATACGCTGGACGTGCAGCATCCCGTCCCGTTCCATATACTCGGTCTCAACGGAAGCATTCTCTGAGACAATTAGGTCGAGCACGGTTGCAATAGCCCAACTAGCAGCAGAACTTGTACTGGACTGCACGTCCAGAGTGGTAAGCTTGACGGATGGATCCTCTTGGCGCACCACTCTAAATAGACCGTGAATCATGGCATTGTCCGGCTCTGTTACAGGGTGCTGCGCCCCTTTCGTAACCCAAAGTAGTGGGTTACCGGACAGCGTGAGTTTCTTGACTGATTCCCAGTGATTTTCGTCTATATCTCTCATGATATGCGTCGTCAGCTCGCCAAGCACGAGCATCACCGCTCCATTGGCTAATTTTGTGAACGGATACTGGTCGTAGGTGATTGTCCATCCTGAATCTTCCAATGAGGCCTCCAAAGAAGGCGGCAAGCGATGTGATGCTACATCAGACAAGCAGATTACCACCAAGGATTTGGTTCGTAAGCTCCTTGGAATAGAGATTACCGGGCGGGTCAGGCTGGCTAGGGAGTGGGCTGTTGTACCTATATCGATATTTTCTAGTCCCGACTTAGACTTAGCATGCCCCTTGGTAAACCTCAAGAGTTTACTTGCTTCTCCGTCGTAGATAGGGGGACTAATGAAACTCATGGAGCTGGTCGTTAGAGACACTGACGACTGCGATGCTGTTTCAGGCGTTTCCGAGCCAGACCCTGGCGACTGTGACTGACCGATAACGTCGACGCTAATGGGAGTTGAGCTTTCAGTAGAAACGTCCACCGTGTCGTCGATTTGCAGTAGTAGAATATAAGAATCGCTGGAGAGCAAAGTTTTCAGGCTTTTAACCCAATCCTCCACCCTTGCTGCTGATTCCTTCGAGGGTATTTTGATTAATGCAAGGTCGTATGTGATGTTAGTAGGTAGGCTAAAGGCTACATCGTCCTTAGTAACCAGATGGAAGGACACACTCTCCTTGCTCTTGAACTTCTCTTGGACGGCAACCAGACTTTTAGTATTTACGGATGCGAAGTCGTATTGCGCGTAAGCGGCCCTAGAGGAGGCATCTCCGCCATTGAACCAGAAACAGGATGCGTCTCCGTCATGAAGATTCACTTCCAGAACCTTCAGTGTTGGGGTTTTATAAGCGATCAGATCAATAACGGTATCCAGCTTTTTTGAACCATGTGTGGGTGCAAGAAACATCATCTGATCTTGTGTTAAGACGCTGATGTCAGGTTTCCAGACCACTGAGTGTAAGGTATGAGGATCTGGCTTTGGCGCAACATCAAGCCTAACATAATTGAGGCCTGTGATGCGCATCACCAACTGGCCCGTTTCTGAGTCGTATACGGTTGTGTTTGCGAGCCAGCTCTTTTCAAGATCTAATCTGCCTCTACCTGAGTATACAGATGTTGCTCTAGAACGTCCACTATGTAGTTGTGTTCGCACGCGATTAATTATGAAGTCGTCAATCAGAGCTGGTATCATAACATGCTTAACATTGGTGCGGTCACTGCATGCATTAGATGGTACGACCGTCTGGAGACAACCATCTAAAGACGACAGTTAGCCATTTTGCCAGCCTTTGGAAGAAACATGGCTTGATTGTATGATTATTCAGTGGAGGGGAGATATATGAGAAGTGTTCGAAAAGAGAATTGAATGTGATAATGATAGGTCTAGACATACCTAAAGCTGCGGGATGAATTGGGTAGTATGATTGCGGTTTGTGTTTCCCTTCGGCAGGCTCTAGCGATACAACAGTGCGACACTCCCGCTGACCTACGATAGCCTCGATTTCAATAAGCTTTTGAAACGCAGGCCCAAATTCCATTCCGATCTCGCGCTGGCATTTATACCATAACTTAGGGGGGTGTGGAAATTTCAGGGGTAGCGCATCTATGAGAAGTCAGTTGTCAGTGGCTGTGCATCGTAATCTAAACATAGTTTCCAGCGCTCTTGTTTTTTTTTCAATGAGCGTCTTCCAGTTCCAGTTCCATACAGAATAGGAACTTAGAGGGCAGTACGAACCTATCCCGGTAGCTGGCTGATCCACGGGCTCCTGGATACGAACCAGGCCAGAGCAGTGTTCTGAAACTACATCTCCTTCAGTTGATGAGATGCTGAATTGATGCCAGTCCTTGCTGCCTGACACTGGCATCAATGTAGTAGATACCATCACGTCTCTGCCTTCTTCAAGTACCATAGCTCTGTTAAAACGCACATTCCTGAATCGATAGCATAGGTCGTTTCGTGAAGGAACCATAGACGCTTCAGGTTGCAAAAGAGCACAATATTTCTGATAGAGCGCTTCTAGGCCCATTGTGACAAATCCGGCACCAGGCATGATGGTGTCTCCGCCTATTTATATATATTCGATGTTAGACGTGGTTTGGAAGATTCAAAGAGCTTTGAGGGCGAAACGAGTGAACTTACCCATACGATGATCCATTAACCACGGCACATTAGCAACATTTAAACGATGGCGCCACATCGGCATATTCCAAGAACTGCCTAGCACTTTGCTGCCTATCAGGTCGTGAACCACATATTTTCTAAAGCGCCAATCTTTGCTGGAGGCGTTTTCATGCCAATATTTAACGCTATGATTCCATGAGTAGTTAGGGAGATCAATGATGGCCGCCTCGCCACCATTGTACTGGTTGACAACGGCCATATCAATTGAGAAACCTGTAGCCCAAAGGCGACCGGCAACGTCAAATAGTGATTTTCCGGCGTCAGCACCCCGAGACCATGCTGTGCAGTACGTGACATCTCCAGATATAGTTGATGGCAGCGGCTTCAGAACTTGGGACACAGGGCCTGCAAGTGCACCTGATGGCCCAATCTCAATGAGAAAGTTCGGTGCGTTCTTGCTCTCAAGCATCGCCTTCAGAGCGCCGTCGAAACGGACAGGAGAGATCATGTTTTCTCTCCAGTAAGCCGCATCGGTGCATGTACTCATTGCTGACATGGAAACCGAAGAGAACATGGCAGCATCAGTGTGAATCTCGTCATGCTTTATTGGCTTGAACTTTTCTTCCGCGAGAAGTAATTTTTCATATTCGTCGCCAATAACACCCATAAGCTCGGAATGATATGCAAGGTCGACGTGCAGCCTCCTAGCAAAGTGTCCAGCTGCAGTAATCTCCCGACACAGTGAATCTAAAGCCTCCCCTTTTCCGGAAACAGTGATGCTGCTTGGGCTATTAAAGCAGGCAATCCATGCATTTCCGATATATCCACTGAGGAAGTTTGAAGCAGGACCGGCACCTAGACCGACAGCTAGCATGCCTACGTCTTGATCAGCCTCCGTTTGGCGATTGACAGCAGCTCGCCCGCGACAGTAGGCAGCTGTTATTGCGCCGGCCCGATCAAGGAGCCCAGCGGTATAAGCTGCTGCGATTTCGCCAGATGAATGACCAACGACAGCAACAGGCCTGACTCCCCACAGCTTCAGGACTTCAATAATACATATCTGAAGAGCTGTCACAAGGGGCTGTGAGAATTCCGGTTTGCGTATATGCTCACTAGTCCGCTGCTCTGTTAGTTCTTGTATAAGGGACCATGCTGGCGGGCTACAAAGGCCTTGCAGCACGGCGTCAAGCCTAAGAAAGTTAGTAAAATGCGTATCCTTACATTCTAAAAGAATACATACTCTTCCAAGATGCCCTTCGTTTCTGGAAAGAAGTCAAGTAGATGTTGGCCCATTTGCGGCCATTGGGCTCCTTGTCCAGTGAAAACAAAACCGCACGTTATGTCGCGTGAGCTCTTCTTCGCCATTACCCAGGACTCGCTGCTTGAACCTAAATCGGTATTCCTCGTCGACAGGAAAGCTCGATGCCAAAGCCTTGTCCTGCGCTCAGAGAGTGTATAGGCAAGGTCGGGCAGGCTGACTTTGACACGAGGGTTGACCAAGTGATCCCCAAGAGAGTCCACGCTGGCACGGAGCGACGAAGCGTCGTTGGCAGATAGTACTAGCACAGACGGCCTGATTGAGTCGTCCTCAATGATAGAGAATTGTTCATCAGAAGAGACATAAGAGGAGACATGGTTCTTCGTAACGGTATCTTTAGGTTGCCCTACAATAGCATGTGCGTTTGAACCACCATAGCCGAAGGAATTGATACTGGCTCTTCGAGGCGCGTTTTCAGGCCATTCGATTCCTACTCTGAAGGCCTTCACTTTATTTCCAATAAAATCGACTTCATCGCAGAGATTGTACGTCAGCTAAAGTCCCTTCAATGCCGCTCTCGGGTTTAAAACTTCCACTCACTCTTAGGGCTGGGGTTGATAAATGTTGGAGTCCCGGGAATAAATCCATGTTCGAGTGACATGACAGCTTTCATTAGACCGGACACGCCCGCCGCAGGCTCGGAATGACCAATGTTACTTTTGATCTATACGGTTCGCATTAGTCACTGTGAATAACATCGTGGTTTTCATGCAGAGTTCGAGGTTTTCAAAAGATCAAGAAAATAGAGAGGGTGAAAATAAATTAAAACGCTGTTAAATACCGATCCAATAAGCAGTGGTCTGTTCTCCGGACGCCCGGGTGCGAAAACCGAGCCAGCTCCATTAACTTCAGTGGGGTCTCCTGCTTGTGTCCCTGTACCATGACACTGTTTAGAGAGGGAATTAGCTTGACACCCATCTTCAGAAATAAAAGGAAAAGGAAGAAAGCTGAGTTTATACGTACTTCTAGATAGGTTGTTTGATTCAGGTCTGTGATTCCGGCGTTTGAATAGGCAGCTCGGATCGCTGCGGCCTGAGCTGATGAGCTAGGGCTGGCAATGCCAGCTGTTCGCCCATTACTATTCGAAGAAGTGCCCAGTATTACAGCTCGAATTGGATCTCGGTCTCTGATGGCATCAGCTAACCGTTTAACAATGATAGTACTCACTGCCTCTGCTTTAACGTATCCGTCTGCAGCGACGTCAAACGTATGGCATATGGCAGTAGGCTATGTATGAAGCCAAAGAATTGGTTAGCGTCAGTCATCTCAGATAAGTGCAAGGGTGAAGTTAATTCATACCGAATGCGCACTTCCGATATTCCCAGTGTCTATAAGATGCTCTGGGCTCATATAAAGGTTGCTTGTAGCAACTATACCAGCATCAATGTCTCCGGATTGGAGGTATCGACAGGCAATATCCAGACCTTGCAAGCTGCCCGAGCATGCCGTATCCAAGGTGATACTTGGGCCCTTGATATTAAAGAAGTGGCTTAGGCGATTGGCAAGAATCGCCCGGCCCACACCTAGTGCATTATTTGGAGGGCGATCTTCAGGGTCTCTGTTCTGCATATCCGCATAATCGGCCGCATATGACCCCACGAAGCAGCCCACAGGCTTATTACTGATCCTTTCAAGTGGGATTCCAGCATTTTCGAGTCCTTCAAACACAACCTCGAGCATTTGCCGCTGGTTTGGATCCACTTTGACAGTGTTAGTGGGTACTCCCTGTAGTACACTGACTACTTATTAAGAGGTTCCAGAGAGTAGCAGAAACTCCATGAGGACGCAAGAGGAGATCTTCAGTGTATATATCTGTTTAAAAAGATGTAGATTGTATGAGGAACTCACTCGCCAGCGCTTCAGCTCCTCCAACCTCGAAGAAACCGGCATCGAAATCAGCAGGATCAAGGTCAATAAACATGCCACCAGGCTGGCGCATAGTCTTTGGTTTGTGGGACCCATCATAGTGACCTTCAAGATTGAAACGAGTCGTAGGGACAGCACTGGAAGCTACATCTCCACGCTCCAAGAAATCCCAAAGCTTTTGGGGGGTGCTATTACCACCAGGAAGTCGGCAGGCAAAGCCCACGATAGCCATAGGCTCCTGCCGGAATTGTGACTTGCTCATATTGAGTAGTCTGAGCTTCAGGTTTGAGGGCGAAATAAGGAAGGCTTAAGCGTAGTGAACCAAGAGTCTTGAAACGTCCAAAACAGATATCGAATTGTCCCGGGGTATAGCCTACTTATCGAATTATTTCTCTTGACAAGTTTCTTCCGTATTACTTCGTGGTTGATAGTGTCATGTAGCTGGGGGGTTTCATGCGCCTCTGGCTCGCAGGAGAACCAAACAGGGTTCCAGTGTAGATTGTAACGGTAGCATGTGTAGTAATGTTTGACATGTAATCAAGGGAACCTTCTACGATGGCCAAGACATCATCCTCGTCATCAGTGCATCTACTCAGTCATCAATGCATCATACCACTTGGTAATCACTGGGTTTTCTTACAATCACGAAACATTACGTTTCACTTGGAGTAGGTTCATAATGTTTACCCCAATGAGGGGAATATTGGTAGGATCTCAATGCTAAGGCCCGCTGCTCTTTACTTGTTATTATTCCTCAGCGAATCGATACCTCACTAAAATTTTCCGGACGACTGCAAGTGATAGCTGAATGCTGAGATGCATTTGTGGTACCCAAGTTCAGCGATTACCGCAAAGTTGTGTTAATGGACCCTGTTCGACGTGGAAAACCCATATTGACACACTAGGCTCTTTCCTATCTTATTCTTTCAGTCAACCTATATCTTACAGTTTATTTACTGTCAGTAATCCCCTCTAACTCATTAGATTGTGAACTTATTATTACTTGTTGCCTTCCCCTACTGGTAGCATCCCCGACTATATCCCTTCCACAATTCGGTTCAGAAATTTGTCTTGAAATCAGTTAAGATATGGGGTCGCTTGAACTTCATCGGACTATCGAATGCAAAACGCTTGATGGAATTACTCTTGAAGCATGGCTGTACGAATCTCAGGGGCGGGCCCCCATGATCATTATGACACATGGCGTAAGAAGCCACACTCCCAAGTAGCCGGTTCTTATCGAAAGCTCATGAATGATCAGTTCAACTGCGTAAAAGAGATGAGTCTTGCGGAGACAGCGGAATCGTTTCACTCAGCAGGATACAATGTTTTGCTATATGATTCCAGAAGCATTGGAGGAAGTGGTGGGCTTCCGAGGAACCAAATTGACCCATTGCAAATGGCTCAAGACATTTCAGGTGAGTTCTTTTGTGTATGTTGCTTGTCACTTATCGCATGACTGAAAATAGACCTAGATGTTGTTAGTTATGCAATTAACCTGCCTACTGTGGACTCGCGTCGCATAATCTTGTGGGGAATGTCCCTGGGAGCAACTGTGAGCGCTGTCGCCGCGGCGGTGGATATACGCGTCGCTGGGCTTCTGATGGTTTGCCCAATATTTAGTTTTATAAGAGCCGACAAAAGAACAAGCGCATTTGCGCAGCTCATGAGGGACCGGCAGTCCCAACTGAGAGGTAATGAACCCTTCACTTTGCAACCCTTCAATAGTAAAGGAGAAAACCCCATTGGCTATGCAGGCTCAGGAGGTCCAGGTGGTAGAGAGGCATTTTTCTTGATGAGAGCAGCTGCAGAACGCGGCCACCCCAACTTCCGTGACCGGATCACGCTTCAATCTTATCACAAGATGGCATTGTTCCGTCCAAAGGAAATATTAGAGGAGATGCTTGAACAAGTTCCTTCGATGATGGTGGTTCCGGAATTGGACAACATATCACCTGCGACAGAACAATATGCGGCTTTTGAACTTCTCAAAACTCCAAAGAGGCTGTACACTGCCAGGGGCAAAGGGCACATGTCCATACTCTCAGGGGAAGGCTCCGAAGAAGTAAGGGCCGCTATGCTAGAATTTTGTGATGCAGCTCTGAAGAATGAGATCAAATAAATGCACAGCTCGCTATATCTTCCCCCTCTCTTCTAACTAAGAGTCACCATTTTATATGCTTGGCGTCGAAAACAATTTATTGCGTTTCGCCTAGTATTAAGATGGCAAAACTCCTGCAAATAAGTGCAAGAGAATCCCTTTCACAAATACTACGCCTCGCCGTTAAATGTTTGATTAAGACAGTTTACCCGTAAGGCGGTCGAACTGGCTGTCCAATTTGTGTCATTGGTGGGGGAAGGCCTGTTTCCCAAATAGGGGCATTTTAAAAATGTAAGAGCGTCAGGGCCAGGGGTATAGCTATGTGGGCCCAGGCCTAGGTCCGGCCGAAGGGCATGCAAGGTTGACCCGACGAGTGCTACAGCGGATTCGGTGAGAAACCCAGGCCAGTGGCACAGTTAAATGTGACAATCAGCTGCAATCATCATACGGTATGACCTGCACTTCTTTCAATGCGTGGCTGACGAGTCCATCTTCATGCATGTGATCATGTGTTGATACAGCGTTAGTTTAAAATAAATGCTTGGGTTCATTGGTGGAATAGTCCGATAGCAAGAGCTGTAAGGTCTCGTACACATTCTATCAGATGTATGCACAAGAGCTATGACGCTGAGAATCCTAGGATTTCACTTCTTATAACAAGGGCTAGAGGTCAGGGCTTGAAAGATGGCTTCAGATTAACAATAATCTTATATGGCTTGCCTAGGTCCTTGAAGGTCCAATTGGTTAAATCGCTTCCGGCCTTGCAGGCTGGCTTATGTTTATATACAAATGCCCTCGGGGTTCCTAGCCTCCGAGGTCTACCAATATGCCTCATATAACCGATAATTAAATAGCTTCAGTTTCAATAGCTTTGAGACATATACAATACGAGGGTGCACACCGAAGGTGTAGCCCAAAATGCGAATGCGAAACAGCGTGCAAGTGCTCAGTGCGTGGAACACTTCTTTTCCTCCCCTTACAATATGTAAAATTTCCATAATACATATGGCCGTTTGGCCCAGTCTTTCTTTAACTAGTATGCGCATAGCTTATTTACATGTAATATATGGAAGTATCCTTAACCTCGTATCTAATGTATGGGGTTAGCGACTATGATAAAACTGACGGAGATCTGGAACTGAATTGATACAAAAGGTAAGTCTACTTATAACTAAATAACAACGTGGATGTCTTAAAATAATCCTCAGATAAATTACAATCACTGATTAGTTCACACGACACAAACGCCCATCAGGGGCTAGCTCCCAATACACGTCCGTCCCTACTGATGTATGCTGCCATAACACAAATTCCGGGTCAAACTTTTTCTTTATCTTCAGTAACCGGTCATAGTTCTCCCCAAAGTAGTCCAACTTCCATGTGGGGTCATCAAATGTTGCCTCGTTCATGTAACCTCCGCCTCCAGGTGTCAAGGGAGTGAAAAGGGCTTGCCATTCGTTAACTTTGGCTTGGACTGCTTGTAGCTCAGAAGGTGAAGCAGTTGGATCGAGACCAATCGCAAAGTTCGCAGTATAGAGCGCATCTCTCCATGCGGGAAGTACAGCGTTCGACCCCGGTTTGTTACCCACGCGTTCGTGAGTTACATTTAGAGATATCCCGCTTACACGCATCCTAGGGTAAGCTGGGTCTGTTACAATCTTCTTGTAGGCGCTCAGTAGCCCCGTCAAGTTCCTCCGTACGGTAGATGCCGGAATTAATCGTCCCCCTAGCGTGCTATTCGGTTGATAAACTTCAGGCGGAAAGGAATAGGCCGTGTAATGATCGTAGAAGCTCTTATTTTGACTTGTATGATATCCATGCACAGTGATGTTGAGCTGCATCAGGTCTTGCAAGAATGGACGCAGCACCCCTTCTAGATCGGCTTGCGTGCCATCAGTAAGCGTTGCTACATCCAAACTAAACCCAAAGTTATCAAAACCCCAAGATGTTGCTAGACCCGGAATGTAGTTCCATTGGACCATTCTCGAATGATACGCGCCGATGGCTGCCCAATACCTATTCGGATTCGAGTTAGTAAACGATAGCGCTGCTCCGGCAGTTGGACCGTCCGGATGGGCTTTGGTTGTCAAAGACAAAACTATGGCATAGTTTCCGCCTCCACCACCACTCAAAGCCCAGTACAAGTCAGCGTTTTGAGTTCGAGACGCCACCAGATGTCTTCCATCTACAGTGACGACTTCAAACTCTAATGTGTTATCAGCCGCCATACCATAGCTTGCGCCTAAGGGCCCATGGCCCCCACTCTGGACAAAACCACCCACCATACCAACCGTCGGGCAGTAACCCCCGACCACTCGCAGACCATGGTCTGCCGCCGCTTTGTAAGCTTCGAAAAACTGGACGCCGGCCCCAGCTTTCATAGCCGGGCCCGTGTATGCTGCACTCTTATAATGGAAAAAAAAGATATCTTTAAGGTTGTGCGTCCATAATGCTAACGAGCCTTGTCCGTTCGACCTTCCGATGTAGTCATGACCTGTGTTCTTGATAGATAAACGAATATTATTCTCTTTTGCGAACTTGAGCCCAGACATGACGGCGCTAGCAGAGTCAATATCGATGGCGTAGGAGGCAAGATTGCCTCGAGTGCAAGCTGCGTTGGTCCGTGCAAAGGGGCTGCAAGAGTCATTGAGCCAGAAAGGTGACATGACATTGACAGGGTCGTTATAGCTTGAAATAAATTAGTTGATTTACAAGTCATTGAGTTAGTGGGTCCGCCATAGTTTTACTAACTAAGTTTCAGCGTTAAACCACCCTTCGCGGACTTGGGAACATTCATTTCTGCTAAAGTCAATTGAAGGTGTATAGCAGGTTTGACCTAGAGGCTTGCCGAGCCTAAGTCTCCCTTTCACAGTCTTGTTCAGCTTGTTCCATTCCTCGTCGTTCGGCCACCTAGCATCGCCTGGCAGATTGCGGCACCGAGAAGCTTTGTGAACTTCCGTTCCAACCCCTGATGCGCCCGGGGCCGCAGTGACGAGGGCTGCAGGTGCAAGCGCAAAAAACACTAATAACTCAAGCCTCGAAATATACATAATTAATGGGAAGCAATAAAATAACGGGAATGAACACTTTCGTCTTGATATCGTAGGCGACTAGGAATCCATTCAGAACTCATTGTTTCTTGTGACGCTGCCGCAATTTATAACAAAATTTGATTTGAAGGTAAACCGCACAATCGATAATTATAGATCACTATCTGTCATTCTCGCCACTTCAAACCAGTATAGCTGTGATGGTGATATTTGTTGGAATCCTATTTTAAGAAGCTACCAACTGTAGACTCCGGATCCCACCTCGGATTGTAAAACCACGCGAGTATTCGAATCCTCCTGCTAGGGATCGACCGAGGTCAGAAGCTAAGGTTCAAAAGATGATGGTAACACGTGTGTAGCCCCCACGTCAACGGTTAGTTCGTTAACGATATGCAGCCTTGTAGTTCAGCTCAAGCCTGCAGTTCCGGATCCTGCAGCTTACTTCCGAACCCACTCTACGCCTTACTATATTCAGCTTGATTTAAATCGTCCGAGAGGGCTGAAGGCTCAGCTAACACGTGAGAACTTGACCGGCCATCTAGCCAGTGACATCGAAGGAGAAAGTATTGCAGCCGATGGATACTTCCGGTATTGCGCCGAGACCAGGAATGCAGGCGTGGCAGAGTAGTAGATCATGCAATAAGCATTGCATATAATCAAATAAGCTTTGCATATACTAGGATAAGCCTACATCTACGGCTACGCCACAAGCGCATTGTAATGACAGGCCCTTACAGGCATAGCATAATCTCGCTTTGATTACCAGATATACAAGAAGTTGTAACGTTTGAAGTTAATATATCGATCTTTACTCGATCAGGGGCATAATTTTTTCAGATAGACAATTCATCAAGAGTATTGACACATGCTTTTCTAAAGCACTCGCCTTAATTACTGATATTAGTGTACTTCTCCGGATACGATGTCGTCTTCAGACTCCACCCCTTCCCGCTTGCTCACAGAGTTATTGACTTATTCTCAAGATGGGGTGTATCATTTCGTGTACCAAGTACTTTTTTCCATTACAATAGGATACCTTGTTTGGGGCATTTGCTTAAGTATTTACCGCAGTACGTAGAATCACTATGTCGCAGAGCCCGTAATACATGAAACTGACTTGTTGGCGCTCATAGTAACGCTACATCCACTGGCGAACATCCCTGGGCCAAAGCTAGCTGGTGACTTTGTCCTCGGGCTGCTTGAAGAAAAAACACACTGATATCAATAGCAATGACATGGTGGTACGAGATCTATCACGAGATAATTTTGGGTGGTCAGTACTTCAAGAAAATCAAGGAAATGCACCACGTTTATGGTTAGTATTGTTCCATGTGTATAAAAGATCCGTGTCTTATCCGAATCAATACAGGTCCCATTATACGCATAAACCCGAACGAAGTACATTTCAATGACCCAGAGTTTATTGATACTCTATATCCGGCTGGCGGGCGGCTCACCAACAAGCCAATCATGGTTGGTCAACGTACTGGGAGTAAGTTTCTAGCATAAATAATAAATTCGGCTAGTAAATGCTAAAAGCGTTCTCTCTAGCTCCAAACTCAATTGTTGCTACAATCGAGCACCACAAGCACCGCTTACGGAGAAACAGTATTAACAACTTCTTTTCAATTGCAAGTATAAGAAGAGTCGAGCCGAGTATCAAGGAAAAGCTAGAGCGAATGCTGGGACGTTGGCAGCAGGGAGCTGGAAAAGATGGCAAAGTCCTTCATATGCACACAGTTTTCAAGGCCTATGCTAGCGACGTTATTACTACATATGCCTTTGGTGACTGTTTCCATTTCCTCGAAGAAGAAGACTGGGGTCATTCTTATTTCTCTTCCACAGATGAGTATTTCAAACTAACACATATCTTCGGCCACTTTCCCATTATCATGAAGCTGGTCAACAATACACCGCTCTGGTTGATGGAATTATTTATGCCGAATTTATCGGAAATGGGAGGTAAACAGATGGTAAGCCGTATAAACACCCATTATTGCTAAGCTTTTTGTCTACTTACGCAGGACAACTACTGATTCATGATTATAGTGGTGGATAAATAGAGTGCGCCGAATCAGAAGTTCGCCAAACCCTGACGAAATAAAGAGCACAATCTTTGAAGGTATCCTAAGCAGCAGTCTACCAGAAGAAGAGAAAACAGATGCACGAATGGCTGCTGATGCTCAGTTGATTGGTCTCGCTGGAGAAGGGACCACAGGTAACGCATAGAGTTTCTCGTGTGTACTGGGAGTTAGCACTTGCTAATCGTAAAGTTACTAAAGCCTACACTTTGAGTGCAACTCTTTTCGAGCTTCTGTCTCATCCCGATGAGTATAGGAAAGTCAAAGATGAGATTAGAAATGAATGCAGCTGCAAGAACGGCGTGCCGTCGTATTCGGATGTCGAGAACCTTCACTACTTCAATGCTGCAATACAGGAGAGTTTACGCTTACATCCTGGCGTTATGTCGCGAATGGCACGCATTTCCCCCGAAACTGATATTGTGTATGAAGACAAACGTCGCCTAAAGACCTACATTCTTCCAGCTGGCACTTGGACGAGCATGTCGACGTATGTTACTCATACAGACCCCGATGTCTTTGCAGCACCATTAGAATATCGCCCGCAAAGATGGATCGACAATCCGAAATTGAGCCGATCTTTCATCGCATTCGCGCGAGGATCAAGAAACTGCGTAGGGTAAGCATGGGAACTGTCGATTCTTCATACATGATGTTGTGGATTATGTGTCTGACTCCTCGTCGCAGCCAGTATTTCGCGCGCCGCGAGATGAGCATGGCTTTAGCTACCATTATCAACCGGTATGATTTATACCAAGGGCAAGAAGGGCCAACATTGGAACTATATGACACTATACGTGAGAGAGATATAGTTGCCAACAGCGAAATGATCATTCCAATGCCGGCCAAAGGAAGCAAAGGCCTCCGCATTAAGATAAGGCACTAGTCTGACAGTGGTGTTGGAGGAGGCCGAGCAGGTGCGCTATCTCAGATAACGCCAATAATGTTCTTGCTACGAGAGAATAGATTGAGCCTACACTGTTGACAATCATTGCATGGTGCATTGTTTATGCTGGAGAATACTATCGAATTCTGAACTTGTTTAAGTGTGAGACGCTTTTTCCATGCTTCTATCTATACTTAGTATACTTATAAATGTAGATATCTGGAAATACCAAGTTTGTACCGTTGAGCAAAATATACTTTAGTGTCACGGACTCGACCCGGTAGGATCTACCTTTACTGTAACAAGCCTTTTAGGATAGTATAGCAATAGTCTAGTAGTTTTCAAGATTAGCGATCATTACTCAGAAAGTCTACGAGTTAGGTCAACAGTCGCTTAGCAATTTCTAGGTGAAGATGCGATGTTCAGTTTCATTACTGCTAGCAATGTATACAGTATCAACTCAACAGTATGTTTTCAGGGTGATGAGGTAGTACTGTGTTACAGCAGGGACAAAGCGGCATAAAGTTTTTCTTGCCCTCGTCGTAAACGTGTGTGATACCCAAGGACAATAGGGTGTGCCCGAATGAGCCACTGGACGGGTTGCTGGGGTTCGCTTCAGCTATGGGCCGGAGCAATAAACTGCCCGAATGTAGCGTCGCAGTCTCTGTATCATATTTGGCCGTCGGGTCATTTGGTTAGCATGATTCTCACAGCATATTGGTGTCTTATTTCATTGCTTGTCTCAATTGTTAACATGCGAACATAAAGATCGAAATCGTAGTTCTCCCTTCACACATTTCCTCTCAATGCATCTACAGTAACTGTACGGCTTTATCTTCGCCTCTAACCCCCCAGTCATTAGCCAAGCATAATGGCGCTCCCCAAAAAAACCGTTCTTATCACTGGTTGCTCGGATGGCGGCATGGGCGCTGCGCTTGCAGTAGCCTTCCATGATGCTGGCTTCCGCGTCTACGCAACTACACGGAATCCAGCCAAAATGGAAGCTCTAAAGGCAAAAGGGATCGAAACCCTGTCTCTTGATGTATTGTCCGAGACATCTATTGCCGAGGCGGTTGACCAAGTGAGCAAAGATGGGCATGGTCTGGACATACTCGTGAACAACGCGGGTTGTCAGTTTCTCATGCCTGTTGCCGATATCAACATCACGGAAGCCAAAAAGGTCTTCGATCTAAACGTCTTTTCTCATATCGCCGTAACGCAGGCATTCTTACCACTCTTACTTCAGTCTGCCTCCAGTAAAGGCAGCAGCATAATTGTCAACCATAGCTCTATCGGTGCATGCGCTGCAATCCCTTTTCAGAGTGTGTACGACTCATCCAAAGCCGCATTCGCCATGTTTTCGGATTGCATGCGACTCGAGCTCCAGCCATTCGACATCAAGGTGCTTGACCTCAGGACCGGGGTGGTGCAAACCAATTTGATCAAGAACTTACAAGACGCGCAACGGCCATCGCTTCCCGAAAAATCCATTTATCAACCAGCAAAGGAGGTGGTTGAGAAGGCCCTCCGCCAAGAGGGCTTTGAAGGTCAAGGTACGCCGGCGCATCAATGGGCAGAACAGGTGGTCCGGGATATAACAAAGAAATCACCTCCGCCTATTATCTGGAGAGGCGAGTCTGCATTCCTGGCTCGGATAGGCACTATACTACCATTTGGGATGTTTGACGGGGTCGTTAAGAAGTTGAGTGGGCTAAGTCTTGTAGAGCAGATTGTACGAAAGTAACACGGCCATCCTTTCAACATCATACTGCTTTAGTATCTTAATAATTTCAACTAATAGTCAATAATTCAGTGAGAGATAGGCTGATCATGCAGGTCGTCTCATTACCCACCTTTTGAGAAAGGCGTCCGTGTTGTTGATGCGCTCGTTTATGCTTAGATACGACCGTGTCCTTCGCCGAGAGGCAACAATTGCTGTGCCTGCTTGTTATGCTCTTCCTCCGCGCTTACTATTCTACGAATCCTCCCGTTATCTTCTGTATTCCCAATGCCACCTATACCCTACCTCAACTTAGCTGCATTTTCGTGTCATGATTTTGAATCGCAATAATCAATCGATCAAAACGTCTTATACCATTGCCGTGCCTGACATCGCATTATTTAGATATAATCGGCATGTTCAGCCGGGCCGCGCCAGTCGTAGGCTGTGTATAGCCGTTCGTGACACAACCGCTGAGCATTGTGAGCACTTCGTTGACCTTTCTTCACTACGCATTACCGCCCCAAGCAACTCGGCATTTCAGCTCTCCAGGGTGAATGCAGGTCACTTGTAGAAAATTGTTTAGATAGAAGCGTGTCAACAAGTCTCAATCTCATTTATTTCCTGAGCCCCATCCGGACTTTGATACGAATAGCTCATTTTCCGCTATAGAGCAACGAACCACGTCCGATCTGTACCCTTCACAACTCAGCTCTGAAGGCTAACAAATCGCTGCTTCGTAGAGTGTTCTTGTTGTAGCGAGAACTCCTTAGTAAAGAAACTAGATATGAGCCCTACGCCACTGAGAACCGTCATCAGCAACCATATAACATGCAAAGCATCCGAATAAGCCCGTATCA
Organism: Xylaria sp. MSU_SB201401; assembly: GCA_002288965.1. Taxonomy (NCBI): domain Eukaryota; kingdom Fungi; phylum Ascomycota; class Sordariomycetes; order Xylariales; family Xylariaceae; genus Xylaria; species Xylaria sp. MSU_SB201401. The sequence goes on along the minus strand of NPFG01000154.1, from coordinate 56,122 downwards.
AGTCCATTCTGTCGGAACCTTGCGGCATTCCCTTAATAATGTTAACCAGAGCCGTTGCATCCTTACTATACTCGGTCGCAAAAGGGGCCAAGTCTGGATATGGGAGCAATGCCTCTCGCAATTGGTTTTGAAAAGCAACTCCACTTATGGCGAGACCGATCGACTGGCCAAAGACTCGTAGAAAAGAGAAAAAGGCCGCAGCATGCCCAGAGTCTTCTGGGGCGCAAGCTGCCTGGGTGCCAAGGCCCATGACAGGAAATAAGATACCCGTGCCGATTGAAACTGGAAAATTTAGAAAGATCCAAGCAGGAATGGATGTCCCGGGACCCAAGAGGTATAGTATTCCCGATCCAAATGTCGCCAGAGTCCAACCAGTCCAGAGAGCCCATCGGTATCTTCCACTCCACGTGCACACGAATGCAGAGATTACTGAGACAGGTGCAACTAGCCCAGTCTCAGGAAGGATTGCGATCCCTGATATAATGGGAGAATACCCTTTGACAGTCTCGTAGTATAATGGTAAGAAGTAGAGAAGAGACCAGACAACTATCCCGTGAAGGACAGTTTCGGCGAATGTGATGACAAGGGTCGAGTTAGAAAATATGCTGAACCGGACGATGGGATCAATGATTTCATGCTCGTCATAGCCTGTTTTGCGGCTCCTTTTTGAAAGTCTGTACTCGTATACGGTAAAACCAACGAGTCCGGCTACGCCTAGTAGCAAGGGAAACAGGGTCCGCCATGAGTTCCATGGGTACATTACGCCACCTTGACTTATATGTTAGAGTATGAAGAGACCTAATAATTGGAAAGAACGATACTTACCCCAGCTTAGAGGGACCAGGAAAGAAACCGCAGAGCCAACAAAAACCACGGAGCCGACCCAATCGAATGCTCGAATCTTGGACGTTATTGTGCCTGGTAGTTTATCTAGCTTCAGAAAGAGTATAACGGCAATTGAGCCAACACCGACCAGTGGCAGGTTAATCCAGAATACTACCCAGACCTAAAATTAGAATACAATTCTTCGAACCAGATAAAATCGGTTTTACTTACTCCATCTCCACGTCACATTCTCGGTGAACGCACCACCAATTAACGGCCCTGCAACTGCACCAAGAGCCCAATTGAAGCCAAGATATCCGAACCAAGCTGCGATTGATCTCAGTGTCAATCAAGTTGTTCAAGGCTGGGATAAGATTTTAGGGTCGGGGCGAGTTCGGGGTCGGGATAGGGGTGGTTAACGAGCTTACTGCCTCGGACTGCAAGCGGGACGAGGTCTGTGACAATGATCTCTCCAATAGCTAATATCCCCCCTCCGCCGATTCCTTGAATAGACCTACCGGCCAGCCTAGAAGGTTCTAGCCGTTAGCATAAGTAACTTCACGTAGAAGTGAAGGGATTAGCGGCAGCTACCAAGTTAAGGCTATGTTGAGACCTTACAAAGTAGTGAAGTTGCGAGACAGTGCTGCTACAATAGCTCCGAGAGCAAATAAGAGATTGGACAGCAGCAGGGTACTTTTTCTGCCGAATACGTGGCTTACGCCGGCTAGAACAGGTTGAAATACGCCCGACGTAAGGAGGAATGATGTGCCAGCCCAGAACGCTTCGATAGCGGTCCCATTCAGCTCCCCCGTAATGACCGGTAGGGCAATGCTCAGAGATGTAGCATCTAGTGCTGCTGCGAGTGTGATGATGCAGATTGATGTAAAGGCTAGGATGAGGTCACTGCTAGGCTTGAAGGGAACAAGCTGTCCAGTCGCTGTTGGTGGTATCGTTGCAGCGGTGCTATCGGATTCCAAGGCGCTGATGACTCCTAATGAATCAGAGACTTCATCTTTTTCAGTCATATTCATCTTCATAGTAATAAGTGCCTCCGGTTGATGTTGATTGAAATAAACTACAGGCTCAGCACTCCCAAATCTGGGGATCTAAAACTCAAGTCTGTAGAAAGCTTGCAAGAATCAGGAATCTCTGTTTCGAAAGAAATCCGGTTACATTTCCCTAGATGTGGCTAGGGTTGCGAACGGGAGGATTGTAAGATTACTGCCAGTAACCTTACGGTATCGTGCAGTCATTGATGCCAAAAGTAGATGGGCAGAGCTAGTTCAGCAGTAGTATCCACTCTAAAACAGCAGTGTTCGGCTCGCTCCCAGGTGAGCCCCAGCTGGCTAGGGTACGTACTTGACTGTATACCGCAAACCAACCCCTCTAATCTCTGCAGCCTCTGTAGCCCTCACACAACCCCTCGCAGCCTTTGCAGTCTCCATAACCTTTGCGCTGCCGTTTATAGCGTTTGCAACCTTTATAGCCCTCGCATGACTTTGGTAATACTTAGCTTGTATACAGTGTGGTAAAAGTATTGACCAAGTGGCATGCAGATGGAAACACCTGACTACTGCTGGACTAGCTCTGCCCAATTAGATAGACCTTGACCTCAAGAACTCTCAAAGAGCAAACTCTCCGTCGGTTTCCAGCTCTTACCGATCGATCTTGTGCTTATATTTTGTGGCTCTGATAATCATTCCGACAGAGATGCAAGTCTGACAGTGCATGCAATATGCAGTGTCATACTTGCGTGTGGCGCGTGAGTGCCCTACCAACTGATTGGGGCGACGGCGGTGGAATCGACCCGAGCCAAGGTCGTCAGGGGATTATACGTCAGCTAGTGTTCCCGGTCTTGGCGATTGACTCGATAGAGAAAAGTTAAACAGTTAAAGACTATTTACAGCGAGGTAGATCACACAAGTTATCAATTGGTTTCCCAATAGTAATTATTAGTAGTTGTCCAATAAACGGCCTAACCTGCGATTGCTAAGCATACCTATCTCAGGTAGTTGACCAATCATTCCTTAAAGCGAAAAGGATAGAGGAAGGAAGAGAGAACAAGATTCCCTAAAAGATGAACTCCTTTCGCTCTACGTAGTATCGCTTTCTACCTTTTTCAGTTAGGCTTTATCTCATTTCGAAGCGGGCTATGTATGACATATTTGCTAAGAAGGCATCTAAGGCCTATACGAAAACTCGATGGGGGGTTCTCTTATGAGCTATTGTTCGCATTAAGCAACCATTGGGCGACCACCAAGGTACACCATCCACATATTCACGAGGGCAGAAGAACTATAACTACGAATGATGTGATTGGTCTAATGTGACCTGAGAGGTATATGGGTATGGACTCTAACCTGTATGTTTCTCAATCGCTGATCTATGTTTCAGCTAGAGAAATAGAAATGCCACAACTTAGATGATTCTAGACCAATTCTGAAGAAAAGCCGAGAAAGTTATGAGTCACATCCATGAGAAATCTGAGTGCAAGTATTGAGACAGGGGTCAGCGCCAAACTCTAACAATACAACAACACCTGCCTCGAAGTCCAGTTCCGAAGCTAAGTGTAAAGCTGTCCGGCCGACATTGTCAAAGCAGTCTATCAATTCTTGGTCTCCCAAACAGTGTGTGAGCAATATCTCGAGGATAGCCTTGCGGCGATACTGGATAGCCCAGTGTAGAGCTGACGGACGCCGCTGCTTGCTCGCGCAATTACCGGTGATAGATGCGCCGCGAAGGAGCAGTGAGCGGACAGTTTCGGTGTGTCCGGATATTACGGCATGCATAAGAGCTGTCAAGCCGTCGCCGTCCTCCTCGTTGCAGCCCACTTTGTTAGAGCGAAGCAATATCTGGACTACCCGCTCGTGCCCATTTCGCGCAGCAATGTGTAGCGGATTACGCCACCCATTCCTCTGCGTGGTGGAGCTATTTGATTCATTTGCCGATGTGTTGGTGATTCGTTCAGATGCTACGGAGTTGGTGGCGGTGTCTTTCTCTGGAGAGTGTGTAGACACCAAAGTTGTTGCTCCAGCGCTCGGGAAATAACTGGTGGCGGTTGTGACGGAAGTTCCAGGGCTCGGCGTGGCGAAATGGCCATGGTCTACCTCTTGTGTCGAAGACGAAGAAGCCCGGTGTTCTTGCTCCAAGAATGAGCTGTCGAAAGCGGATATCAAGCCGCCGAAATATCCATCAGCGGCGTTATCGGCCGACGGAAGAATCGCTGACCGCGGCGGGGCCGGGAGAGGACTGAGTAGCATAGGCACGCTAGCGTCATGAAGGGAATTAACGTGGATCTCGGACCATAGCGCAAGTTCGGGCTCGGGCTGGTTTTTCTTCTCTTTATTGCAAGATCGTTAGCATGCTGCCGACAAGGCGTCAGACTCGACAGGCATCCTTACGACGAAATCTACGTTGAGCAACCCGATTCTGCGCACGACGGCGCTCCAGAGCTTCTTGTGTGTCGATGTCAGGGTTGGTCATTGTCTAATCGTAGGTTGGACGGTGTGCTAAGACTTGGACCGGCTGATTGCAGAAGCTAAGTCGGGAAAGATTAGGGGTCGCACGTTGGAGCCCGAGCATTTTGGGGGTGGAGTGCGACCATATGCCGCACTAACTGGTCCGGCTCTCGAATCCCTAGATCCTTCGCGAATGGTGTCTTCGAGTAAGACGCGACGAACAATGCTCCCGCCTCTCGGTCGGGTAACGGTATATACCTACTACCAGGCCGCCTGAAGGAATAAATGCATAACTGAAGTTTCTGGTGGAGCAGCCTGCCTCCCGCTAGCTGACGAGGGCATTTGTTGTATATCTGGTCTGCCTACAGTAAGCGAGGAGGTTCACTCGCTAATCGTATATGCAACATGAACTTTTTGTCGCTACTGATCTTTTAAGGTTTCAATCTTCTCCTACCCACCACTACATGACCAATAGCCTTGGTATCAGCACGCCATGAATAGGGGGCGGCGTAGCATGGGGCGCATGTTAAATTTCGCAGAGCATTGCCGTGGTTTCGTCGACGCAGCGCAGCACTGTTTATAAGGGCGTGATGCTCTACTAGACGTCGCAGTCGAGAGATACGGTTGCACCTATAATATGCATGTCTAATCTTCGCCTAGATCACCGTCTGGCTCTCCGACAACGGTCGGGAACACCACATGGTGATAGGGAATACCCCTAGAACCTAGGTAATATGACAGCATCTAGCGCAAACTCTTCGGCGTTTAGCACATGGAATCTCTGACATCGGCATCCGAACCTAAACTGGGTCTTCGCAAGCGCCCATTTGGCCCCCATTTCCTATAGAAATTGGGGTAATTGGTGCGATCATCTTGGAGAGGCCCGCATATTTAGGGCAGTGTAAGCTCACTAGGCCGATCCGCCTACCGACGCTGAGCTTACGAAGAGCAGACAGGACTAATACTGCCAAAAGCTCAAGAGAAACGCAACAATCTAAAGCTCCCTGATATTAGGGAGGCAGGTAGAATTATGGCTCCTCGCAGTCATAGGTTGCCTGGCCCTTATATGATACATCGGTGCCAGTGTGGCTACCAATGTGGCTAGCCCATAGGTGAAGAACAAAGCCTAAGCCTCGGGTGCTGGGGGGACCGATCCAATGCCATTGTTAAGTCACCAATGTCGGAAGTGCATACCGGTTATTGCATTTCGAGCTACAGATCGTGAGCCCTCGTCCACATGCCCATATGTAGGGCCTATTCAGATCCCTGATTCGGCTTGGGTGGCTGACCTCAATTTTACATGCCATTGGATGGGCTTTTTAGGATCCGAGGGGCTGAATGGCCGCAGTTTCTATAAGTCTCACATACAAACATAATATTATCAAATTCTGCGCGTAGGAGACAGCGTATAATGTATTCAGCCTGTTTGACATGAGCGGTATAATCCACCTACTGCTTCTAATTATCAACACGTTAGGTTTGTTTCTCCCCGTCACTTAGCTTAGTTTTATGCGATACATGTTACACGCGCTGAACATGCGTATTTTGAGCTGCACCTTCGGCGTGCGCCCTCGTATTGTGTATGTCCCAAAGCCATTGAAACTGAAGCTATTCAGCCCTCGCTTGTATGAGACATATTGGCGAACCTCGGAGGTTAGGAATTCCGAAGGCATGTGTATATAGATAGACTCAAGTCAGCCGGCAAGGTCGGAAGTGATCCAATTGGGCCTTTAAAGGCCTAAGTAAATCATAGAAGATTATTGTTAATCTAAAGCCATCTTCCAAGCCCTGATACCCAGCCCTTGTTATAGTCGGAGAGACGGAGTCTCCAGCCATCATCGAGTAGACTGAAGGCAGGAAGAATCTCACTCGGAAGATGGACGCCGACGTGATCCCACCACTATAAGCTGCAAGATATATTGTGATCAACGCGCGACTCGCACCTCAAGCTATCATAAGGGTAAATAGCTTTCACACAACGAGAAATTCGATGCTGGGTTAACTTGAAAGACATATAGGGCTCATAGAGATGCAACACCACCGACCGGCAGCTTAGTCTACTCAACTTGGTATTAAAACATTGGACCGAGAAGTACCGTTCGCTCTGCGTAGTTCTCTTTTCATGTTTTTCCCTTCTTCATCACTCCTCTTGCACGCGACCTTAGCCACTGCATACGCGACTCTAAAGTATCAATAGAGTCCTTTCCGTGAAGCCAACGCGTTGGACCCAACTATTCCAGTATCAGGTACCGCATTTTCCTGATTTTATATTCTTCACTATGTTCGGCAGCCTGTAAGCTTGCGTAAACTGCACGACAGCGCAGAAAGGGCTACTGATTCTCATACAAGGACACCTGTGGTGACAACTGGGTATCGCAGTCGAAAAGTAGCCCGGCTACTATCAGGCTTACACAAGCTATCGACCTTGCCATCTTAGTTCTAAAGGAAGAGTTGACGAAGTCGGAAAAACAAGGTCACTGGGTATCACTAAGAGTCGTGAGAGTGATTAACGTCTTCTAAGCTGAGTGGTTTCCTCCTCTAACACTACGAATGTCTAAACTTCCAATCTACCACGCATTCTGATTCTCTCGAATCTGAATCTCCGCCACCATACCTCGCAAGTCCGCCAGACTTGGTCCCTCCTCGGGTTTCTGACGCTGACACGCTTCAACAATAGCCTGCAGCGGAGGCGGAACGGGCCACTCAACGAAGGGCGTAACAGAGTTATTCGCGTAGACTATGCCCTTGATGCAATCTCCAATATCGTAAATATCGGGTTTGAGGGGTTCACCCGGAGCCCTCCACGCCTCCTTGGAAGGCGACCCCGGGTGCCGACCGCCGTCCCCAACGGCCCTTGATATCGCAAATAATCAGGCGCTCCCCGTCGTCTGAAAAGAGAAGGTTATCTGTGCGCAAGTCACGATGAACGATACCAATTGAGTGAAGACAGTTCAAACCGTCGATGAATTGCAGAATCCAACTCTTGTAAACTGCTGGCGAGGAGAAGCGGCCGAGAGTGTGCGCACTAGACGACAGCTTACCGAAAACAAGCTGCCCGTTGGCGGATCTGCCTAGAAACTGAATGATATTTCGAGACAGCGGGTAACCTGGTACAGAGCCGCCCTGGCATCTAATGAGATTCTCGATTTCACTACGGTACTTGCCCCTTTTGAGAAAATGCTTTGCCCGGATGACATGGACGAGGGGCAGCTTGGCAACGAGCTCGCTCACATCCTCAGAGTCGTCATCCAGATCGTCAGGCATATCCGGACAGCGCTCTATCGGACATATATTGTCTCCATAGATCTCATAGTGACCCGACAAGAGTGGCAGGTTGCGGTTGAGCCGCAGAATATCGCCCGAAAGAGTACCAGGGACGTCGAAAATGCGCACGCACTGGGTATATCCGCCACCACTTTCGAATCAATAGGTCATGTGGGACTTTGCTCCGCGGCGCAGGCCCAGCTCCAGAGCTAGTCGGCCGCCGGATGGATACAAATTGGTAGCGTCGCAACGGTCCTTATACTTGGCTCGCAGACGGAGCACTTTCGTGCTGAAGTGATTGTCAGATTGATTCTTATGAGCCATAGTTTGACAAGCTGGGGGTAATTACGGTTGTTAGAGAATATGCTGAAACTGAGTGTCTTGATTAGCGTTTGGGGGGCAGGTAAGGGAGATGAACAAAAAGTTTGTTTTGAGACGGTGGAAGCCACCACACTTGAGTGACATTATCATCTACTAACACATAACACAATTCAGGTCACTGTATCACCACTGCCTATCAGACTTCACCTCGAAAGTCAGTAAGAGCTGGCAAAGGCCTGCAGTCACATGTGCAGAAAGCAAAGAGACCAAACGGGAATTCATCGTCATTGTCATGACAATACAACATAAGTAGCATCTAATAAGCTGCATATGACACTTATAAGTATATTATCAATATTTCTACGAATCCTCACGTCTAATTTTTTTCCTGGCCCCCCCACGCCCCGAGGTTGCACGATTCACTCACGGCTACATCCATCTCTACCACAAATGATGCTGGTGAGCGGGCATAGCACCTAGCATCATCTCGACCGCAGTCTACGGTTAAAATACGACGATACTGGCCCGGTCCTCAGTCTAGCAATTATTCATGCGCATGAGAGGCTTTTATATGATCATACTAGTATTATATTACTTATAATTACTAATTATCCAACGTCATCCCTATTTTGTCCAAGGCCTATACCTACCCCCCGTCTCTACACAAGAGCAATATATCCCAACATCACCAAAACAGCCCAAATGCCAGTCCCCGACGCACCAGAAGTGACCAGTGAACTCGCAGCAGAACCGCTCTCCGTCGGCGAAGCCCCAGCTCCTCCAGACTCTGTAGCCGAGGGCCCAGAGCCAGAAGATGACGAGGTAGGCGTCGGCGTAGGCGAAGGGGACTCCGTGCCATTGAACAGTTCCGGGAACAGCGCCGTCGAGTTCACATCTCTAAGGATCCCACTGACGATAACTGCGGACCCGTCAACAATACTCGCAATCTGCTCCTCCGTGCACGTAGCCTCGACGTCCCACAGGTAACAAAAATGTACCGGGTCCTCCGGGTCCTCGTTCTTGATCGCCCAGGTATCCACCGTGCCATTGGTGGAGTAATCCGGGTTCGCAGCGGTGTCGACGGTGCCCGTGGCGATATCCTTGTTGAACAGGGCGCGCTGGAACATCTTATACGCCGTCTCGGGCTGGTATGAAGGGATCTCGTGCCCCGCCTGATACACGCGTGAGAAAGACAGGTTGCCGTGCTGTCGCACCTGTCCGCCGATATACGTGTCGTTCACCACGATATCCGTGTACCCAGCGGCATGGAACTTCTCCGTGCCCGTGTAGTTGATAGCCAGGCTAACAGCCTCCCCACCCAACCAATGGCACGCATAATCCCTATCACCATACATCATATGCACTTTAATCCCATTTTCAAGGAGATACTCCAAGTCCCCGACCCAGCCAGGCCGCGGGTAGTCCCCTATCCCGCGGAACGCAGTACTAACAGCGCTCGACGAGCCCGTGTAGTTCAGCGGCACCCCCAGCGCGGCCTGCACGTGCGGCTGGTTGAGGTACAGGTAGTGGAATTCGGCGGGGAACGGGTCCGGGTCCTGCGTCGCGAGGTCGTAGTAATTATTATTCGAGTACGTCAGGTACGGCCCGCGTACCTCATTGCTGCAGAACGTCTCGGCGTCGGCGCAGATCTTGTTCACGGTAGCGTTGACGCGACGTTGTCCGGGTCGTAGGCCTCTGCTGCTTCAATGCACGCCGCGACTTGATCCCGGCAGCCGCCCTCGCGCTCCCACGCGTCGATCATGGCTAGGTAGATGGTCTCGTTGACGGCCTGGATACCGTAGGTGTTGTTGTATGCCATGTGCGGGTATAAGGGGTACATGATCTGGCGATCTATGCATGAATTGATGAGGATGAGGGTGTCTAGATTCAGCACGTAGCTTTCGCCTTCAGTGCTGCTCCATGTGCCGTTTTCGATTTTCATGTTCTGCTCTTCGAAGAACGAGAAAAAGGCTGGACCGTACCGCCCGCCGTAAGACTCTGTGGCCAGGCTGATGCGTGTATCGTTTGGGTGGTAGGCAGGGAACTCCTGAAACCATGTTTGGGCGAAATGCCACATGGCGATGGCAGCGTTTCGGCTGCCCTGAGCCGTTTGTGTGCGATTGTTGCTTGGGAATGTCCCCAGAAGCAGCGTGGTGTTCTGTTCGGGGACTGTATCTAATTCCTCCAAAGGGGTAGTTTCACCCGTTACCAGATCGTAGGTATAGTTTCGCAAGGTATCGTATGAGAAGCCAACTTGTACTGGCTGTTCGATATAAAGCATATTAACTACCCAGTGTTAGTTGTAAATCGTCGAACCATCTCTGAGACATGCAATGTTGACTCAAGTCCACCACCTACCCTCATTATTCCAAGACCATTGGCTCAACCTCGTCGAATTGGAATCTGGGTTAACATAGCAAGGCCCATTCTCCGCGAACAATCCCAAAAGCGACGAGCTACCTGGTCCACCGTTGAGCCATATTGAGAGAGGCGCATTGGCGGGATCGTTCCGCGCCTCGAAGAACCAGAAGAACGTGTTGATCGGGTAGTCTTGGTCCTCGCCCAAGTCTTCAAGAGTGCCAGGCGGTAAGTGGACATAACCCGCGTACGACTTGACGCCCTCCGTAGTCTCGCACAAGCCGGGCTTTTCCGCCAAGTCAGCGAGCATGGACAATTGACGAACAGTAACTCATCACCTCACTCCAAGGAGAAAATATCTCATACTTCTTTATAGCTTATCTTGACGCCATTGCCAAATTTCGACTCCAGCACCGTGACTCCTTCTGGAGTCGGGGGGAATTGAGCTACGGCGGCGGGAGCCAGTAACCCCGCCGTGAGGCAGATGGCTTGCGTGAATTTTACTGCTGTTAAAGGCATTCTTGTCGTTGCGGAAAGTCACCCCGATCCCTACTTGTGGCGCACAACACACGTGTCCAAGAAAAAGCCTCAGACCTCTTTCACAGCGTAGGCAAGCCAATTGATAGAATTTCTTGCAGGAAAAGAGGTTCTAGTGAGGGGGTCTTATACTGCTATCTATCACCTGTCGTACGAGCTTCACCGCATCCTCCGGTTCTCCTCTTGACGATGTCATGCCAAATTCCAGGACCCTGGTCTATGTCTCTCGTTTCCCCGCAGTTGCATGCATCATGATTGCAGGTATCCTGTGTAAATGGAGAAAACCAAAGGACGAGGCCAAGCCTTTCCGTGGTGGTCGCTGTCGCTTACGCGAATCATAGTAGTACGCCGCTAAGGGTGTTGTACTACATCCATGAATAGCAACGCGGAGTATCTTGCGGAGTGAACAGAGATCGACGCTGTTCGTTGGAAACGAAGGATACAGCGGGACATCTTACGGCAGCGGCTTACTGCGGTCAAGGAAGTTGAATGTGTCGTAAACCGTTCACTCGATGAGCCTGACTCATAAGTGGCTCTTTTCCAACTTCCAACGCTGCAGGATGGCCGTTGGGGAAGGTGGTTAGAGTCATGACGAACTCGCCGTGGTCTACCCCGCCTTCGGCTTGGGTGATGATGTTGGAGATGTGCCCCAAAACCTCCAAAATACCCCCATCATGCTGTAGATCTGCTTATCCGCTCAAACTCGAACTTCTTATCAAGCCGTTGGTTTGTTCCGGTGGTATCTACGTACTCCACTATGTCATTGTAGGGCTAGCCGAATGGGTACACACCACTGGGAACTCCCGGCTCGATTTAGCCCTTCACCCGGAATGCTACCCGAGAGATCTATAGACTTGAGTTGCATTGCATTCCTCGCCTCCAAGGAGAGAGCATTGCTACCCGACTGTGTGAAGGTAATATTCGAAAATTTCTCAAGTAGGTGAAGAAACTAAAATCCATACGGCCGATGCAATCAATTTGTATGAACTCGCTCATTTCAGCTGCGTAGCTTAGAGCGGGTAATTACGATAGTTGTAGTAGGTAATGTCGAGTCGCCGCTGGGCTGCATCGAGGAGGAATTAGATAGATAGGTCGGCTGGGTGTCCGGCATCTTTCAACTGTCAACTGATTACCTACTCACATACCGACACCGAGCTAGCAACCATCAATATGTTTTAGAGCACCATCACAGGTACAATGTGATGGGAGACCAGTCCCTTGCTATATTTCGTAGCTGAATAGAGCCTGAGAATGTCTGAATTCAAAATGGTCAGTATGAAGCAAATAAATGCTTTGTCGCTATGCTAGTGTCCTCTTGGGTCATCTACAAGGCCGGAGTCAATGTGATCATCCCTCTCTTGTTCGAGTTCAATGACCACAGTCCGCCCTCTACGTAAAAGAAATGCTTGTCATCTAATAACGTGTCTATCCAATGCCTATGTATGCCAAAACCTCGAAATCGAAGCGTTGACGTATTCTATATGGCCCAGCTACCTCTTCGTGCTCTGACACCCCAAGCGGGAGGTCCCAAATCGTCATCGGTGTTGAGCGAAGGGTGCTGTCGTGCCCATTCGTGAATATATAGTTTAAGCGCCTTCCAGCGAGGAGGCTTGTGACGTGAACGCCTCCCGTATTCTATCTCGTAGACATCCGGGGACACCATCTGCTCGTCTCCACTGGAGTCGGTGCTGCTACTGTCGTAACTTGTGCGGCTAGGGCTCATCTCCATTTCAAGCATGAATCCCGTGCTGACTTTGATGTTGTCGTCCTTACGCAGCTCTTCCACGCAGATGCCGCTGATCTTACTAAGCTCATCGTCAAAAGCGCGTGCTGTGGCCGGAAATCCCAAACTTAGGTAATTGTACACTTGTGTCACAAACGCATCCTCAAACTCGGCGAGGATAGCCTTCTCGCGTTCTTTGCGCCCGACCTCTCTTTCTAACTTCTCACCAAGCCCAGACAGTCTCTGTTTGTGTAGACTCACTCCCTTGCCGCCCGGAGCCCATACAGGCGATTGCGTTCCACTTCCATTTACCGACGCAGCAAAGGCAGAGGCGAAGGGGTCAATTGGCGTGTTTGTGCCGGGTGTGTGAAGGAGATCGGGTGGCTGCAGAGAGGGTGTCTCTAACTTATTAGTCTGATACGAACAATAACCACGCCAAAGGCCTGTGGCACCGGATGCATCACGTTGTGTCTTCTCAAGTCGGCCAATCTGGCAATAAGGTTGATTCGGTTCCATGCGCGTATACTGTGGGCTGGGGCATGTACGAAAGGTCAGATCTGCACCTAACATCGGCGGCGACGCGGCCTTGCGCATCTTGCCCAGCTCGACGTCGTCGGGCTTGTTGGTATGGAAGGCAAAGGGCATCCCGAAAGGACTCGCACGCAGCCCCGTTAACGGTGGAGGTGTGAAGGACTTGTCATGGCTCGGCGACGACGTAGCGAATACTGAGGGTGAGTGTGTCGGGAGAACGGGGCCCATCGAGCTCCCTATGGCCGAGTCACGCGACTCGCGGCGGGCTGTCGCCGTCCAAAGCGGATCTTCAGGTGGAGGCGCAACATCAGACTTGTCCGAATTGTCGTCTAGACTCATGTGAGTCTCTGCACGCATCCGTGCCAGTTTCTCGGCGTGTGCGCGCATCTCCTTGACAGCCCATCCCGGGTCGGTGGACTTGCGACGAAGTAATTGGGAAGGACCGTGGCGAAGGGGTGGTTCGTCGTCTCCTATTTGGAGCTCGTCCTCTGAGTTATCCCTAACGAAGAAATGCTCCACGCCCGGGGGTGGAACTCCATTGGGGAAGGCAGACAGGGCCTCTTCCAACTCCCGTTGCCGATGGGCCTCTCGGGCCGCTACGCCAAGCAGATAACCCGAGATTTCCTCGTCGCACGACTCTCTCCGGTCGCGCAAATCATAGCTCCTCGTACTCCAAGTGTCCCCATTGTCGCTTCGCGTGTCGGACAGACCCGGGGCGCCTAAATTAAGCGCGGGAGCGGCCACACGACCTTCGTCCTCCGAAGAGTTGCCCGATTCAGACGAAACTATAGTGTCGAGGTCAGGATGGTAGGAATTGGTCCGCGTGCTCCTTCGGGTACTTGGGCCAGGACGTTGGCGGCGGGGTATAAAGAAACGTGGCACTGTCTCGCAATCCTGTTCAGCCGTTGCGTGTGCCAGTCTGGCACTATCTTTGTTGGGCTGAGGGATCCCAGGTTTCCGTTTGGGCTTCGGTGCATAAATGTGATTGGTGCCCGGGGTTATGTCAGTTTTGTCCGTCAGTTTTGTGGCTGGACCGGCTTGCCCAGCCTTTCTCTCTCTCCTCGTCGTCTCGACTAATTGAGGAGCAAACCGCCTCTTGGGTTTCTTCTCCTGCTCTTTTGTTTCCGCGGATCCAGAGGCCATTGGTGCCACTGTGGACGAGAACGTCGGGGACGATTGCGAGGCCGTTGGAGAGGGATCGGGGGTCGGCTCAGGGGCTGGACCATGGGGATTCTTGTTCATTACCCTGTAGGAGTCAAAGGTGGTCTCGATGGGAACAGGGGCAAAGCGACGGATGGTTTTCGTGGGTGGTCGAGGGGAGGCAATGTCAGACTCGTCGGCCTGGACAGCGGCATCTTTGGTCGATGGAGTTGCATTAGGGATTGCACGGTTGTTCCTAGAGCCAATGTCGGCATTGGAGCTGGAATTGGCATGATTATTGGTAGTTTTATTGGAAGAAGACCTGGTGGTCTGTTCAATGAGCTGGGGTGCAAATCGTCGCTTCGGTTTTGTCACTGGTTGTGCAGGAGTAGTAGCTGCAGCCGATGCAGATCCAGGCGCAGGCGCAGGCGCAGGACCCGGTTCAGGTGTGGGTGGCTGTTGTTGTGCATCCGGCATGAGCGCATCCTCCTCGCCTGCTGCTGCCACCATTGCTATGCGTTTGACTCGTCGCCAGGGTCGTGAATAACTCGGAACAGTTAGGTAAGGTTTAACAAGCGTCACCGCCACCCACAGCTCTGTACTGCAAACAGATGATGTGAGCAAATTGATTGGACGCGGGATTTAGCGAATTGAGGCGAGGAAAAACCGAGTCGGCAGTAAATGGCAGCAATAAACAGGACGAGGGTCAAGGTGATGTGCTAATTATCTCGTACACAGATGACAAGAGTGGTGAAAGGGACTGGATGCTAAGAGAAGTGGTGTCCATCGCCGTGGCAGAACCGATGCCTTGTGAGAGGACGACACGGCGGGATATGCTAAGTAAATAGACTACACTACAGTAGGCAGTAGACTCTTCAAGCCATGACATGACGAATGACGAAAGACAAGACAGCGATTTACGGACCACAGAGCCACTTATTTCAATGGATGCTGCCCACGCTTCCCCGTATCAACGCCTGTCGGCCTGCGCGAACTAATGAGAATATAGAACCGCCACCTTCTAGACTGGCAGTAGTACTCGGCTGTAGCGCAAACATCTGCTGGTCGTCGATGGACCTATGATAGCTTCGGTCTGGGCGGTGGGCAGCGGGGAGTTGGTGTTGTAGTGGGGGGAATTGAGTAACGTCAGTTAGGTAAGTAAGTGGGCGATGTGCTGTAATGGCTTGCCCATAGCACATAAGCACACAGTACTGTACGAGTACCTCTCCCATTGTAAGTCATTCTCCTTACTTTCATACACGTCGACATTTCACCCTTCATCTCGACAACGGCCCCCTTTACCTTTTTCACGATAGTAACAGGACCACCTGACAAAGTTTGGCCGGGGTTGGTCTAGTCCAGGGGCTTGCTGGGTAGAAGTAACGGTAAATTTGCGGTATATTTACGGCGACAGTAGCCGCTCATTCAGTTTGGAACGTAATAGGTATGTGTAGGTGGTTGTAGGGATAATCCTTGGGGGTAATTGACTCGTGCGCAGGTCAGTTAGCTGCGCAGATTAGCTGCGTAGAACGGCTGTATCTTGGCTCGGCTGGCTGCGCTGCAAATTATTTAAATTTTAGAGCATTCTAAACCGATTGAGCGGCTCCCGTTTTAGAACGTTCCAAAACGGGAGCCATAAATATACCGTAACTATCAAGGAAGCGTCACCGAACTCGATTCTACCGTGCAGAACATCCATCGCGTTGCAGGTCGTTTCAAAATGCTTCAGCCTGCCCACGCGTCCGGATACTAAAACCATCAAACCGCTTTTTGTCGCCTTGTCAAAACCCTTCGACCGATAAGTATATCAATAAGCAATTGCAGTTTATCACTATCATAGATAGCGTTGCCCACCAATGGTATGCAGAGAATACTCCTCATGCCCCGAAGTCGGAGTTTCAGTGCGATCGCCGTCGCAATTAGACTAGAAGTAAAGCAGACTGCCTTTTCCAGGGCTATTAATATTAAGCGCGGGAACACTGGAGGAAATGGCTGATCTATTCTGGGCCCAGTGAACAGAGGTACAAAGGTATGGAAGCAGGCTTATAGGCATCCCCGGAGTTGTAGAGTATGTGATGAGAGAGTTATCCATATGTAACAGAAGTAATCTCTTGCTGGCCAACTCCCAAGCCACGCAAGGGGTACATACAGAACGCGGCCTATAAAACGCGGGGCAATAAGCGGCGGGCTTAGCACAAGTATATCGCCTAGTTACACTACGCGCTTTGGCACTGTCCATAGAGCCCAGAAGTGAAAAAGCGACCCTGAAGCAGAGAGGTAGTTACATTGCCACAGTAGTTGAGGACGGTATACTTATCGATTTCGAACGAGTCTTACTGTTTTACTTTCTAGGTACAAACAGGGGAGCTCTGCTCGCTGATAGCAAGAGACACGAAGTGGCCCAGCGGAGTAGACCCATCTGCCTGCACTCCGTGTTCTTCTATATCATGGTATATCTGATCGATATACTCGCCGGCTCCTGAAAGATGTAGGATATGTGCAATGGCACAGTGGATAGCCAGCAGTCGACGCGACGGAGGCTCGATTGTTCGATCGGGAGTTAGATAAAGCTCACGAATAATAGGGAACGCTGCTCGCCGGACAAAGTATCTGGGATAGAACGTTTTGATTATATAGATATGATCCTTTTCAGGAACAGGTTCAAAGTAGACCTGGAAATCACCAAATGATCGATGGTAATGAGTAGTAAGCGTAATAGCGTTACGTGGCCGATCAATTTCAGGGCCCTGGATCAGTTCCGCAATACCAACATCGAACATGTTTAGGATCGCGAGCGCAGATTGTTTAGAGTAATCCTAAGAGAACAGTTTAATCAAGGACAACGTCTGAAGGGAAGATATATACATACTAGTTCGCCATCTTGGTCGGCCGTTGTGAGCGAGTGCGGTAGGATATGGGCTACCTCCAGAAATTCTGGGTCATCCGGATCATTTTCCAGCAGATTCCCTTCATCGTCTCGAGCGCCGCCGGGCGTATTACGGCGTTCCCACGCTTCGGCATGGTCAAATCTTCGCGATATTACACAGCGATGACGGTCACGGATAAGACAGTCCCTCCGAAGGATTGACAATCGGGGTCCGGTCCCAACATACTGTTCCCCGCCACGACCTTGTGCCCCTAGGACGGCAGAATGCAACGCTGGTGAAGGCTGCGGAGTCTTCTTTGTACAAGCTTTCACTACGAGACATTAGTAGCAACTAACTAGTATAGCAGCTAGGATGTAGTAAAGCTTTACCGGGCAGGAAAAAGTTATTGAAAAGATAGTCCCCGAAGTCAAAGAATTTCGAGCGGATATCTTCAAAACTAATGACTTCATCTCCACTAATCCGGATATTGATAGCTTGGAAAAAGGCGCGTAGGAAGTGATCTCTAGATTCTTGAGAAAGCGAATATGTATAGGTGTAACGAACAAGCCGAGGACGACTAAACTCTCCTTGAGGCAACTTAGTGTCGAAGTACTCGCAAATACTATAGAATCTACGACTGGCACGGTCGTGCAGCTCTGTCTCCAAGGGTGGTTCTGGAGAAAAGTCGATGACGTTTTTAAGCGATGATTGGTGGCGGTGAAGCGGCGGTGCCATTTTGCCTTGCTCCTAAAGAAAGGTGCGGGGAGGGGGGATAAGTACTAATATTTCAAAGGGCAACTACTAGCACCGGGAAAAGCAAGAAGGCATTGCCAACGTCAATAGACTTATAAGTGAACAATTCAGGCTAAGTAATGTCAGCCTGACTAGATGCGATGCTCCTTTGTCGTGCATTGATTGGATAATTCATACTCCGTTTCAGCCACACCCTTGATCTGTGGCTCTGCCTGGTTAGCGTGGCTGGTTAGCCCGCCAACACTGGTGTGGCTTGAAGATGAATCCGTGCTTGAGCCCGCCGGAACCTGCGCTACCCTTAGGTGTATGCGCCAGGCTCGCCAGGGTCACCTACGATAGGTGCTAAGATTAAGTCAGAATCCCCGGGTACTGAGTTATCTTAGCGTGCCTTTTTCTTCATTGACGATTGGCTGATACAGTGTATATGATGCTCACCGTAAAAAGCACTGTGTTTGCGATAGTACTCTAGTTTCTTGTCCACGAGTCTACCCTACCGAACTCTCACGTTATTCACTCGAATATTGCATTAATTCGGATAAAGATTTGTCCAGTCACAAGATCTCCGTTACTCGCTACACGTAACTCGCTCGACCTGACCGCCTCGTGAGGGATCGAGAGCAGCCAGACTACGGCAAGGTACCTAGGATGTCGCTACTTAGTTCGTATTGCCTATGGTGTGCACATAAGCCACAATATGCACCATCGGGGACGTACCATCTCACGCTGTACATAGGTACCCGATAGAATAATTCGTCTCAGGCTATGCTGTCCCCGTTCCCCGTCTTCTGGTACCATCATCATTCACCCTTAGCCAATAGTCCAATAGTCCAATAGTCCGTATGTGTCAGCCCTCGGCGGACCTCCTAATCCCTCTTCACCGACTCTTCGGGAATTATCCTTGCCTCCCCGGCATCTTCGCCGGCCCCTTTCCATCTAGCGGGGCTGCCAGAATGCGGAGTGCTATTCCGTACCTGGATAGACTCTTACGCGGCAGAACAAAAGGTCGCGATAACAACATGCAAGATGACCCTATCTTGTCTAGTTTGCTATCCACCGCGCTCTTCGGCCCACGTGTGCCAACGAGCTTGATCATGCAGCCATCGTGATGCGTGTCATCAATACGATCCTGCGTGTGACTTGAAGATCTCGATGTCGGATTGATTTCATCGTAAAATTTACATAACAGCAGCGACTTCACCTTCAACATCGGCAGTAGACTTGGCTTGAACTTGTTACACTCAGGGCTTCTTCCCCTAGTAACGAAAACTCATGAGGGATGAGGGCCCTTGCTACACACCGGGAAGTTACGGGCTCGGACTTCTCCAAACCAAGATTTTACATAATACTCTTGTCATCTCCCGAGTAATTCATGCGCAAACGACTATGCTGACCGGCTAGGCACTCGATAACACTGACATTCGCATAGACAAACTACCCAACTCTTATGAACACGCCAGTTCAGGGGCTCTCCCACATCCTCTACGGGGTTGGACGTTCTGTTAGCCAGAATACGAAAGTCAGAGTTGCCCGTTGCCGATATATCGGCCTGCTCTTCAATCTGCTAGACTTGCAATGGACGGCCGACTGTATATGTTTGCACTTGTTGCATTAGACCTCTCAGCATCTCAGTTCATTAGTCATAGCTCCAAGGGGGTTCGTTGATACTCGAGGTCATAAAGGCAGAAAGTCGGACTGCCCTTTTTCAGCCTGGTACCTACAAACACGACATTGCCGTGCTATATTGGATCCTTTTCAAGGCGCTCACATCACATCCTTTTCTTTTTCCTTCCAAATTTACATGAGCCGTCTGATATATAGGGAAAGGATCGCTACGAGTTGCTGTTGATCATTAGACAAGCTCCTTTCGAATACTTTAAGACCATTCATTCGATCTTTTCATAGGTTCATGTTAACCACAGTTCGGTTGGTAGCAAGCAGCCGCGCGCGTGTACCATAGCTCAACGCGTCTACCAGCTTCACTTACAGCCTCTCTACCTAGGTATTTTTAACGCAGACAACTTTTATAAAGAAGTTGAAGAGAAATTACACGGTCCCTTGACACTAAAAAGCAAATTGGAAGTACTAGAGAGTCAATTCGCAGATGCTGCAAAATGACGTGGAGTCGGGAGTCTCGTGGAACAGAACGCGGGTTCCGTAGAGAAGACGAACTGGTTACATCAAATCCAGTGCCACAGAGGAGCCATACTATAATATGATAGCACTGCCAGTATGCTTGATCACCGGTGATTAGGCACTTGCTTCGTCTGCAGTCATTTACATATATGTGCCCAGCGTCTTAACGGCGAATGCTAAGTTCTACCAGAGATGGTTTCGAACGGATCTATGTGTCCCCAAAAGCAATCGGGAGAGAAGGTGGAATGCCTAGTCTCGAAAGCGGTTTTGAAAACTCCTCTTGCGTGGCATTTCTTTTCTGTTCATTCTTCCGTGTGGCGGCGTCAGTTCTTAGATCTGAGGTGGCTAGAATATAGTCAGAGACATGAACTATGTGCCAGGGAGGTCTACCCAAGCGCTCAGTCAAATTGGTCTCACCTGTATCTTCGCTCATTATGATCAACCATAGTGTTCTTCTATTTATCTATCCCTCTAGCCAGTCCAGACGCGGCCCGGGCCATATCGTATCACGATCAGACTCTGTGGCGTATCTGGCAGCCAATCGCAATTAACTGCTCGTATTAGACTGACTTAGGTACGTGACCTCAAACGGCCATAAAGCCTTATACGCCGACCCTTGCGGAGAAGAGCGGAAGGGCGATCGCGCCACAGACGCAGATTCGAAAGACAAGGGAATCTCAAGAAGCAATTGGTAATTGACCTCGACGCCCGTTTTATTTCGCTGCACCTGTATATCGCTCTTTGATGATTTACCCCAGGCTTCGAGACTGGGTCTCCACAGGGCCAAAATGCCGTACATTAGTATGTAGCAGAGTGAATCTGAGATGTGATAGTCTGCTATCGCAGCGAGGGGTCTTTACAATGCGATGTGGCACTTCAAGAGCAGTTGACGACCGCAGAAATCTCATATTACCCCTTGCTCTCCGCGTATTCATTGCTATCGTCAAATCTCGCGGACTTACCCTACGTTATGAATTGTTGGGCGAGATTCTTGAGTCGACCTCGAATAGTTACATGATTGACCTCCCAATTTCAACCCATTGATCACTCCATGAAGCGACCTGCACTGCATATTATACATAGAACCCCGATAACGCGCTCACGATGATAGGGCGACAATTGCCGCAGAATGACCAGGGTAGCATCCTACAAATTCTGCTTTGGTTTCTATTCATCGTAGCCATCTTAAGCGTGGGAGCACGGGTGGGAACGAAGTTTTACATGACACGAAAACTGTCCCGGGATGATTGGATCCTC
The DNA here is from genome assembly GCA_002288965.1 of Xylaria sp. MSU_SB201401. Classification (NCBI taxonomy): domain Eukaryota; kingdom Fungi; phylum Ascomycota; class Sordariomycetes; order Xylariales; family Xylariaceae; genus Xylaria; species Xylaria sp. MSU_SB201401. Next base: position 34,955 of record NPFG01000154.1, on the reverse strand, counting down.
ATAGCAGCTCAGGTTCGTTCAACACATACACCTCTTCCGCCTCGATCCTGGGTATCTGACCCATGAACAGTCTGCATACCTCGCACAATGCGTCTCCATATCATTCGACGCGTCGCAGGGCCTAGGAGAACCAATGAGCAGTCTAACGCAAGACGCTGTCGAGAGATTCCTGCAGGTAAGCTCGTTTTAAGTACCCGTCGTACACGCATCTGCACGATGACTAACATCTTGTTGTACCTACCGCGAAGGCGGAGTATGCTAGCGTCGTCTTCCAACTTACTGCGCTCGCGCTCATCAAATGGTCGATATCGATTTCCATCCAACAGCTCAGCCCTAGTGTCACGCATCACCGCCTGGACTGTATTCTCCGCATCGTTGTCGGAATCTGGGTGTTGTCCTCTGTCTTGACTACTCTCTTCCAATGCGCGTTTCCGAGGCCCTGGGACTATGTGCATGGTTCTCGATGTATTAACAGGGTAAGATGGCTGGTTTCCACATTATCTTTAAGACCTCTCGAGAGTTGGAGCTGTTGCTGACCGAGGACATAGCGAGCTTGGTGGGCATATGTCGCTATAGGCAATATTGGGACCGAATTCTTCATCGTCGCCATGTATTGCTTGATCATTGGTACCTTACGAATGTCTCTTCTGAGGAGATCGATTGTGTTGCTGATCTTCTCGACCCGAATCATGTAAACTCTCATACCAACATAACTACGCAGAAATCATCATCGCAATCTTGCTAACCAGTCATCAGAATCATTGGTATCGCCCTAGCGCAACTCACATTCTTCCTGAATGCGTTCCCGAGTTTAGATGTAACGAAAGATCTTTGGTTGCCAACAGTTCTAAAGCGAGTATTCTCCCAGCTGTCTCCTATCCATCGTCCTAGAGAGTCTACGAGCTTTGTCCATTTGCGGAATCATGTTTTTGAAGTTTATTTCAGTTCCGATGTACTGGCAACTTATGCGCAGCCACTAATCTTGAGATTTGCAGTCAAGCTGTTCTATCAGCGAGCGTTGTGACGGCGTGCGGTCCTTATCTCCGACCGTTCATGGAAAGCTTGGAATCCGGGGTCGCCCGTGTATTACCCAACTCTGAGGAAGAGCTCTCGCAGGATAGGACGGGGCCAAGTTCGAATCACCTGAGCAACTACAATTCAGCCGCATGCTCGCAGGCCGCGGATCGATAGTCGCGATGTACTAAGAGAGTAGAGCAATGCTCGGTGTTGAGATCGTCAGGGACGGGGTCGCCTGACACTAGAATCTAATGAATTACTTATGATAATGTATTGTTTGAGACCTATCTATTGAAGCAAGGGATGTCGTGTTTCACCCCCTGTCGTAGGTGCTGTGGCACCAGCTAGTCGGCGAGCTGGAACGCAGACAATATAGTGCTCAAAATTCTGAACTAAAGAATCGTGGTATGTATCCCTATATCCTCGCCCAACGCGAGAGTATTCATTGTCGTTATCACTTCTATGCGACTCTTCATCTTCACCCTTCATTTCACATCCTGTGATCTATCACTGTGACTACCGCCAAGACCAAAGTGCACAATTCTTTTGGGATTTGAATTGAGGAACTACAGTACTACAATACTACAGAGTACGTACCGAACTATCCTAGCCAGGGAGGACATAGAACGGCCTCAAAAAGCAATGTGAAAAAAAAAAAAAATGGAAGAAGAAAATCCATATTAAGCGCGTCTGTCTCACACACAGCACTGGGTTAGAACGCCGGCATATGTCCGACCGTTAGACCGGTGCCCCAAGACGACATAGACATACTTTAGACAGAACTGTCTCGCCCGAAAGGGGACGCTATTGAGTTGATCCGGTGTGGTGTTTAAAAAGGGTGCTAAGAGTCGCGCCTCTTTTGGGAATTTCCTGATCTATTTGCCAGCCACATATGCTTATGTCACAGCCTGTTCGGTAGGTTGGCTCCCTGGTGACTCGGGTTCCCTTTCTGCTGTGGGTTGTCACGTTGGTATGTCTGTGTCTGTGCCTGTGCCTTTGGGAAGTCCAGCACTTCGATAGTGTGTCAATGGTAGGTATATGGGATGGGAATTAGGGATTGCTTACACATTTGCGCACTTGCGCCCAACTACATAACATGCCATGGTGAGGGAGGGAGGGGGTCCGTACCTGGATCATTCAGTCCAACCCCACGATGATTTGCAGACTTGGTCTCACTCTCGGTGCGACTAGGTAGGGTAAGATGTCGTAGTCGTAGGTTAGGTTAGGTTAGGTGTGTCCATGATATGGGGTATAGGTATGAGAGTGGGAAAGACGGCTCTTCAAGGGCTGATACACACATTCACATTCTCGTCAGCAACGACTCCCTTTTGCATATTCTTGTCTTGCCACTCACTGGTGGATCGATCTAGGGAAGTTGGTTTAGCTGAAATACCACGTTGTTCCCTCTTTTCCCAATCACTCGACACCATATCCTTTACGCGTGCTTACACGGCATTTCTTATGTTTCTTCGTCCCTCGTTTATTCGACCGGCCCTGTTGTGATCGATCAAGACTCAAACTTGTACGCAGACGCAGCGCTTCTTTCAGTATGGTGGCCAGCCTCGAGGAACATGGTCTGCAGACCGTGCTCAAGCAGAGCCTCTCGGACTCGACGTCGCGCGATGATATCGCGTTGGCCCGTCTCGGCAAGAAGGCCGTGTTGAAGCGCAACTTTGGCTTCATGACGATTCTGGGATTCAGCTGCACGGTACTCATCACTTGGGAGGGGTCGTTGACGTATGTTCCTTGCCTGTGGTCATTTTCCCTTCTCCTGCATGTCGCTAACGATCTTATAGCACGTTTCTTTCTGGGCTGCAGAAGTACTATACACCTCGTATCTCTAGGTTTTTGGGAATTACTAACGCTGGGCAGTGGTGGGCCCTCTGGGATTCTGTACGGGTTTCTCGTCGTCTGGGTCGGCACACTCTCCGTTTTCACGACGCTTAGCGAGTTGGTCTCGATGGCACCTACATCAGGGGGGCAGTACCACTGGGTCTCGATGCTGGCGCCCGCGTCGTCGCGGCGGTTCCTGGGATATCTAACTGGCTGGCTCGCTATCACGGGTTGGCAAGCGCTCGTAGCTTCCGGCGCTTTCGTCTCCGGGACTATGATCCAGGGTCTGGTTCTGCTCACGCACCCGGAATACGCTGCTGTCATGAAGAACTGGCACGGCACACTCTTGTTCTGGGCAGTGGTATTGGTTAGTTACGGCATCAACACTGCTGTTGGATCGCTGCTGGCGAAGTTCGAAGGCCTTGTGCTGGTTCTGCATATCCTGGGCTTCTTCGCTGTTATACTGCCGTTGACGCTGCTTAGTCCCCATGGGTCGGCTAAAGATGTCTTTGACACTTGGGTGAACTCTGGACTGTGGCAAACACAAGGTCTGTCTTTCAGTGTCGGCATCATTGGGAACGTCTTCGCCTTCCTCGGCGGAGATGGTGCCATACATGTAAGTGTTGCACACTGGGACCGTGGTTGTATCACATGCTAACATGTAGGTAGATGTCGGAAGAAATCCGCAACGCCGCTGTAGTAGTCCCACGATCCTTGATGACTGGCCTTGCTGTTAATGGAACATTGGGCTTTGCCATGATGGTGGCAACGTTATATTCCCTCGGAAACATCGATGTGGCATTAGCTGAGAACCCGCAATACCCGTTTATGTCCGTGTTCCACCACGCCGTCGGATCAACTGCTGGAGCGACTGTTATGTCCTCTTTGGTCGTGATCATGTCATTTAGCGCTACTACCGGATGTCTCGCGTCGACATCTCGAATCTACTGGGCTTTTGCTCGTGACCGTGGAGTACCGTAAGTAATCCTCCTATGTCATCTTCGTCATCTCGAAAGCGTCTAGAGCATCAGAGCTCTCTGAGTGAAGTCATGTCCTCCTGGTTCTCCTATCTCTAGGCTCCCTCATACATGTACAAGTCGCCAGTGTCTGACCTTTGACTATTGCAGTGGCTGGGAAGTCCTCAAGAGGATTAGTCCGCGAACAAGTATCCCCGACAATGCTGTCCTTGTGACCGTCGTCATCGCTATCATTCTTTCTCTCGTTAACATTGGTGATGCGGTAGCCTTCAAGTGAGTAACTCTCAACCCATCTTCCGCTTGAGTCAAGATCATGTCTCGACTGCCACCCGTGCCTACACATACCATGCTCAAGTCAACTAACCCTATTATCCAGCGGTGTCATTTCAATGTCGATAGCCGGGCTCTTCGGCTCATACCTCGTTGCCGCGGCCCTCCTCCTCTGGCGCAGAGTGACTGGGGCCATACGCGTCCGCCACGACGACGACACTCTCACCAACACGATAGGGGGCAGCCTGACGTGGGGGCCGTGGAGGGTGCACGGGGCCCTCGGGATCGCCAACAACGCGTTCTCTTGCGCTTATCTGTTCTACATCTTCATCTTCAGCTTCTGGCCGCCCGGCCGGGATGTGACACCCCAAAACTTCAACTGGGCTGTGCTGGGGTTCGGGGCTGTCGTCTCGTTTAGCATGCTGTACTACGTAGCATGGGCGAGGAAGACATACACGGGGCCGGTTATCGAGAGTAGTCATTGAGAGGTAGGGGCTTTGTACGTTATCCAGGAGCATTTTCTGTGTAGAGAGTGTGTGTACTTTGCCGATGGTGGTGGCATATTACTGTATATAAGACCGACACCTACCGGCGTGCGCATAGCACTCATATTCATGTTATAGAGTTAATAAGTGTACTACTACTATTGTTAAAATTAAATCGCAATAAGACAACTATTGAAAGATGTCTGGCACGTGTATTAATTGGCTTACTCAGTTCCTTGGAAGACATGCAACAAGCTGTCCTCGGCTCCTATTGGTCTCTGCCGTAGGATGTAGGAATGATTCCTTCAATGCAGCATACGCTGTCTCATTCAGCCGTTCGTCTCAGAACTTTCTACATGACAGCTCGCTTATCATTGACATTTTCGAGCTTGGTTTTGCGAATCCGGAACTCTGCGAATATTAACCTTCGCAGGTAGTGATGACGACGACGACCTATCTGTCAATCTACTTGCTTCCAATCTTCCGTCGTTAGGAGTCCGATGGTGTGTCTACTTATCTCTCATGACCCGAGATAAGAAGTTTACCGTCGGCATCTCTAAGTCCTTGCATATCCTTCCCCCTGCGGATCGGTCTGTCGCGATACGAAGCGACTCTGCTGTTTTTTTCAACCGAAATTGTGCGCTGCGATATCTAATGCATTTTTAGCTGTTTCAGATGTTGTCCGTGCTGATAAATCACGTCAGGAATCTCATGAGCAGGTAGGGAAATGAGAGTGTGTTGGCGAATGGGATGATGAGGCATATTTGTTTATTGACGCTTGAGCTACGAAATAGGGCACCGGTGAGTTTGAAGTAAACCCACTGTGCGCATCTGCAGAGATAGGTTCAATCTAAGCTTTCGGGACTCACAACCTCACCACTTTCTCTCAACATGGTCCTACACCCTTCAAACCCCTAAGCTGCAAGTCGTGGTCTTGGCAGCTGATGGTTGCTCCAGATAGATAAGAAGGCAGAGACGGTGTGCAATTCGTCATGTTGATAAACTCATTTTGCTTTTCGAAACTCGGAAGGGTATTTGTTGAGTTCCTTTCAGAGTGTCATCGAGAGACAGAAAGGCTTACTGACGTGTCGATACTCATAGGAGCACACTGATAGGTATACGCATCATCGTACATGACTTGAACCGTTCTTTGGGCGAAGTCGTACACCCCACTGGCGCCGGGCTCTTTGAAAATTCTTGCCGCATTGTATATTGAGGTAGCATGATAAGCAATGCGTGCACCATAACCGGCGTGGTGTTGGTAAGAACCAGCCAAAACCAGGTACCACGCATATGCGTGTACTCTACAGGTGGGGGTCGAAGCTACAGTATGCGTATGTACGCGCAGTGCATGTGGTCTGAACTATTCAATTCCCCCCAACTTTTCTGCCCCAGCTAAGCCATCTTCACGTACAGCTTTATTGTTGCATAGCCGACAGTATATAGTAGTAAAGACGCTGGAGTGGATTAGCAGCCATTTATAAGCTAGATATTGAGCCTTTAGATGTCGAGAATGCTACTATAGAACTTGAAAGTGGAACGATAGATATATAAGTTTTTCCGTCTAACAAAGCAATACGAATTATAATTACTTTGTTGTACAGTACGTAGTGTATTCCCATCTAGGACTGTATATGTACTACCTGTATCTTGCTGGCCACTGTGGCATCACAGTGAGGTATCATTAAAACCGTCTACACACCCCTAACGGCTTTAGCCACAGCCAGAGAGGCTGGGAGTGCCTTATCAGCGTAGGTAGTACCAATTGTTTTGGATAGTACAATTATTGTATTACACGTGCCACCACAATATAATTTCCCATCCATCCCATCCCATCTCACAACTACTATTGCGCATCGAATGTAGCGCACGTGCTGCTCTGAAGCTGTTGTACGTGTACGAATAGGTAGGTAGGCACATACATAAGCTTTTGTCGTTGCAACGCGTTATAGATTTCCAAGCATGGCGCCGAGCGTGGCTTATTCAGTATTCGAGGTAGTCTATACATAGCACGGTCTAGAGCTGGTCTAGGCTTGGTGCCCTTTGTTTATCCAAGGACTGGGTATCTTCTACTCGCGCGCGGTGCACGGGTACATGCGCCGCCAGAGGGCTAAAACAACTTGGCTGCAAAGCTAGGCTCGTACTACAGAGGTGCTACAACTATGTAATTAGACACCTCGTGATAACTGATATGGGGGGTGGGTAAGCCGGTAGCAGGTAGGTAAGCACTTATCAAACTCGTTCATCCAAGGACCGGTAAATCATGCCCAGATATGAATGGATGGATAGATAGTCAACGAACTGGCGATGCTCTCTGTCTGGTACTGATATCGGTTTAATTGTGGCGTCTCAGTACCATTGTTCTACACCCCCCCTCCCTATCGGACCTATCGATGCAACCTATCAGAGACCTATCAGACCGAGCTGTTGTCTACATACTGAGCAGAGGACGTGGACAAGGATCATGATCGGGTCCCCCAAACACGGCACAGCCAAGGTAGCAGCAAAGCAACACACGATAGTTCATAGTTCATCACGGGAGAAGCCTTGGTGGGACCTGTTCGCTATCGATGAAGGCCGGACGCCTACCCAAGTACCTATCCCATCCAGGTTGCAAAATATGTACGTCGACTTCTTGGTAGCGTGTACATATGTATGGCACGGGTAGGGATCCATTACATTGCACACACGTGTTAAGCACCGATTTCATTGAGTGAGACCAAGGGATTTTCAGGTTTTTTGTCTGTCCTTTTTTTTTTGCTTCTTTCCTGCTAGATACTAGCAGAGAATGGCTTAGCTGTGTAAGTACCTACACAGACCTACAACACATGCACATCTCTGACTCTTTTTCTTATCTAACATCCAGTAAACCCCAAGGCCGGATCAGGTACATGGGTACTTGTTTAGGTACGAAAGTGCACTAAAACTTACAGTAGTTGTACCTACCTGTACACCTATAGTAGTATAGCACATACCTAACCACTTAAACTGTGCCGTAGATTCCCGGCAATCAGATACATCTTTTAGTCTCCCTACTGCCCATCTGCCATCTGGGTCCCTTGGGCTCTTATCCTCGTGGTCATCTTCCTGTTCTGCTCGTTCTTGTTCCCACTTTCGTCTCACATTCACATTCTTCTGACAGGGCCTGGCCAGGTCTCTGAGCGTATTTCCTTGTTGTCTTCTACCGCCCTTTTTTCTTCATTTTCCAAATCTGTTAGCGTGTACGTTCTGTGTCTTAAAACGCTTTTTTTTTTTTGGAGTTGCATAGCATGCCTAACACAGCATATTGAAGTTGCACCGTCCTACCCAATTCGCTATCCATGTTACGTCAATTTGCCGAGAGCCCAGATTTTATCGCTGTGCAAAACGCCCCTATTTTCGCGACGGCTACGACGACGACGAGTCGAGCGACAAGCACGACGGTGACCCGAGATCAACATCTATAAATACCAACACATTCACATCTGAGCTTCCAGAGCGGCGGGCCGGTGAGAGCCCAATCCTGAACCCAAGATGGTGGCCTCCGCCGCCTCGTATGGCAAGATCCCCCAGTCTGACATAGATCTTGATCGAGACGGTGGCACATCGCCTTCCGAGTCCTTGTCTCCTGCTCTATCGTCGTCTCCCATGCCTTTCCTATCCGCCCTTCAGACCACCTTCACTCCCTTATCCATGGATAGCGACTTTGACGCAACCGCATCTACAAGCCATGGTGGCGTAGCTCAACCTGCCAATAGTCGACATTTGCTGCACAAACCCGACGCCGCGCCTACGGATGCAGGGCAGCATCCCGCATCTTTCGGCGATGCGCCTTCGCTTCCCATGCCGAACTTCAGCCCAAGCCGCGCTGCTGCTACTACTCAACAGGGAACCCGTAATCTCAGCGAAGCGGCAGACACCAAAATCGAAGCTACCTCTGCGTCCAACGATATTGCTGGTTCTGCTCAGAATGATACCGAGGGTCACTTGTCGCAGCATCCAGCTGAGGGTCAAGCCGGGGACCTCTTCCAGCCCCAGCCTATTCAACCGCTTGTCATCGTAAAGCCCAAGCCTATTGTGCGTACTGCTTCTACCAAGAGCGTGCCCTTGCGTCATCCAACGCCTGATACCAACCCGCGATCCGCATCCCGAGCGAGTAATATTGCCCAACTTGAAGCGACTGCCGAGAAACTCTCCATGACATCGTCAATCGATGACGCCATTCGCGAACTCCACGAGGAACAGAAGCGCGTAGATAGCCGTCGTTCATCCATATTAGCTGCCAGTATAGCCTCCATTCCCGAGACGGAGGAATTTGCCATGCCTCCCATCTCCAAGCAGATATCTATTGCCAGCTCGATACGAGACACCAATACAGCCGCACGCCACGGTGGCTACTCTCCCGCAGCTTATGTTATGACGCCTAGCTCGTCTATGATGGCGGGTGCTTCCCGGCTGAGATCTGGCTCTACAGGTATCGCAAAACCTGATGCTGACTCTAGCGGCGGCATGTCTAGACATGGCCCGGGGAAAGGCTCTATTCGCAGTGTGCGATCTATTACAGTACCAACCTTGACGAACATTGCCGAGATAGAGCCTACGGCCCTGACTGCAGCGGCAATGGACGAGGCGGATAAACTGGGCGAGCACGACGGGGATGAAATTCTACATATACCACAAATGCATGATTTAGACTTGACGCCAAACGCAAACATATATCATGAGTCAGGTGTGCATGATTATTGGGATCAACCCGTAGCAGAGAATCACCAACAAAACTACAACTACGACCATGACAGACCTCCAACTTCTGCGGGTTCGGATGGTACATTTGAGCAGGCAGAGCGGGCGTTTGCCGACTTTGACGGTGCCCACTGCTCCCCAGACGTAGACTTGGAGGAATCTGTCAACTTCCAAACGCTATTCGCATCGCCCACGACAGGGTCGCCGTTTATCCCATCATTTGAGCCTGACCATGCATCACATGAAAATGAAGGCGACTTGTCTAGGCCCCTGATATCTCCTCCTACCGGTCCCGTCACAGTTCGACCCAAGTCCTATTTAAACCCTGACACGGGTGAAAAAATGCTTTACTATCCGGCTCGGGTGCCATTAATGCTTAACCTACCACAAAAACTTTCTAAGAAACCCAAGGCACAGGTTCGAAATGCAAGAAAATCACAGGTATTGAGTACATTGCCTGATGCAAATCGTCAGTCCGCTTCATGGCTACCTGAACTACACCCTGAGCCGCTTTTGGATCCTCTTGGATTTATGAACAACGACTCAAGCTCAACATTGAATGCTAAGGGAAAGGAGCCACAAAACAACTCATTTGAGCATAATCAGGATGAGAATCAGTTACCAGCTGAAACTAATAATCACACGAACGATAGCAACCACCGAATGTCAAGAATGACGATGATGGATCCTGGCAAACGGAAATCACAATTACCAGATCTGGCTAATCTACCTCCGCAGCTTCGAGCTAGCGCCTACTTCGAGTTACCCTCCCAGCTGCCAACCATTCAACTAAAAGATGGTTCAGCAACGTCCACACTTGATGATATTCTAAATGCTTCGGCGAAAGCACCAGTATCAGCCTTCACGGACCATGCATTTGCAGGTTCGTTGGGTACCGAAGTGTATGGGTCCGACAAAAAACGGAAATCACACATGAAGCAGGCTAGTATCGCTGAACTCCAAGAGCCTCCTAAAAATCGAGGTTCATTCTTCCATCTCCGGAAACCGAGCGCTCTCAGTCGACATTCTAGCACTCAAGACGAGCGGAAAGATGAAGATCCAATCGACGAAAGTGAAGATAGACGACGTACGTCTAACTCTGTCAACGGTGAGCATGTTCAGGGAGAAGAAGATGAAGGAGAGAAGGGCCAAGAGAGCGAGGAGGAGCCCGCATATTATGGGCCGCCAACTACCCTTCTTGCTGAGCTTCAGATACGCAAACAACAACAGAAGCTACGCACACGACCAGCTGCTACCGCGTTTCCTAACGGCATGCATTCTACTCTCCTAGAACTAGACAAAGTTGCTGAGGTAGAACGTCAGGCACGCAAAGGTAAAAAGGTTAACCTTGCCTGGGAAAACCCGAGTGCCAATGAAGCAGGTGAGGATGATGATGAAGATACACCCCTTGGCGTATTACTCGCCAATAAGGGTCAGGAGACTGGCTTGATCGGTACTATAGGCGCCCCACGACCACTCGGACTGATGGAGAGGCGCGACATGGAAGACAACGAGCCCTTGAGTGTCCGCCGGAATCGCCTCCAGGGGCGAGAGGACGGTCCCATCCAGCGTATGACACTCTCTCGAGGTCTGAACGTGGGCCCAGCTCTCCGTGCGCCTAGTCCGCAACTTCGTGTAGTGACCCCGGAGGGGGATGAAATCGAGGGCGAAACGTTAGGGGATCGTATGCGCCGTCTGAGATCTCGCGACGACAACAATCCTCTTCCCCAACACCGCCCCGTTAGCACAGCCTTCTCAGCGGAATTGCTTAGCCAAATTGGAGACGCTTTCAAAGAAGAGGACACGGAAGATAAGGATGCTCTCAAGTCGAAAGGCAGCAGTCCGGTGCCACCAACTGAGGAGGAGGAAACGTTGGGTCAACGGCGTATGCGTCTACAGGCCGAGCGTGAAGCACGGGAACGCGAGATGGCCCGCGTCATGCTCAACGGGGGACATTCCAGCGTCTCACCCCAATTGCCAAAGCGACACTCCTTGGCTGATGTCCTGGGTGGACAGGGCAAAAGGACTGTTTCAAGCGATCCACGGTTGGAGGCCGAACGTCAAAGACAGGAAGAAGCTGCACGCTACAAGGAAGACCAGAAGCGGAAACTCGATGGTTTCCGACACCAGATGCCCTCTAACTTGAGCGCACCTAATTTAGTGAAGCCTGGAGGATTCATGTCCGGACGCTTCAACGATGGTAACGGCGGCGGGTTCGCGCAACCCCGAAACTCCACCATGATGGGAGGTTTCGGTAGCGGCTCGGCGATACCCAATCCTGCGTTAAACGCAAGTCCAATGGGAAATGCTTTCCGCGTGGGTGGCGCCATGTCTACCTATGGAGCGCCGATGGCGACCGCATATGCTACTCCATACCAGGCATCTCCTCAAGTCCAATCAGCTGGCCAGATGGCAAGCATTGAGCGATGGAGGCAGGGCATTTTGTAAAGCATGTGATTTTTGTTTGGACTGCTCAGCAAACTGTTACCATATACTATAATAAGGCCGGCGACGGGTCAATACTTTTTTCTTCTTTTTGTTTATTTTCTTCTTATTCATGGGAGCGGATGGACAATGTCATTAAGCTTCACTTCACGGCTCGGCACGTTCTAAGAGTAAAGCATGGCATGGTGTTATGGCGGTACTATTAGTGTGTCGTTTATTGTATTGGAAAAGCAATTTTGCATGAAGAAAGGGAGGACAGCATCCATACAGGGTATATAGGGCACACAGCATAGCAACACTTTGTAATCAATCGTTCTTGGGCAACACCGCCTGCTATCTTAGGTAATATTATATACTATACACATAATATTCACATGCGTTGTTGTCGACAAGATCCCGTTATGAATTTATTTGTTGAAACAACGGATTACAAGAGTTGCAACGCAGCTCTAACATTCTCTTCAAGGTTCTATCTAAAATTGGAGAACAGTGTACATGCAGGTGTAGACGCAGATTCGGTTCCGATGTACTTTGTACTCAGATCCCCCTTACATGCACCAAGTGGGGTTCTCCCGACGACTCCACCTTGGATTACTCCATACTTTATATCGATAAGAGATCCCAAGTCCAGGCCCAGAAAAAAGTTCCATTCACCACTGTACAGCGACGACATCCCACCCTCAAACATAACCATCAGCCATCATGGAGTCGATAAAGCACGCCAAGAAGAGAAAGTTCAGGGAAGGCGAAGCTGCCAAAGCAGCTGCCTCCAAACCCACTGCCTCAATTGCCTCACCGGCACCTAAGAAAAAATTGAAACGAGCCGAGCCCGAACCCGAACCCCAGAGTGAATCTAAAGTGTCATCCTCCGAGGATGAGGATGAGGAAGAGGAAGCAAGTGAGGATGAAAATGAGGACGCCGATGACAGTGAGGATGTTGGCGACAAAGATGGGGAGGTCAAGGACGATGCCGACGGAAGCGACGTTGATGGCGACGTTGCCAACGGCGACAGCAACGAGCTATCCTCTCTCATTGCTCCAACCGATGATGCTGAGAAGTTCACAGATCTGAACCTCTCAGAGAGAACACTACGCGCGATTCAGGAGGAGATGAAGTTTGAGACGATGACGCCTATCCAACGTCGTGCTGTGCCACCTCTACGTAAGTACTTACGGCAGTTATTAAGATTAGAATAGAAGATACTGACTTTTATGACTCAAGTCGCTGGTCGCGATGTCCTTGGAGCAGCCAAGACGGGCAGCGGAAAGACGCTCGCGTTCCTGCTCCCGGCGATCGAGATGCTTCATTCCCTCCGATTCAAACCCCGGAACGGCACCGGTGTCATCATCGTATCGCCAACCCGGGAGCTTGCCCTCCAAATCTTCCAGGTAGCCACCGAGTTGATGAAACACCACTCTCAGACCTACGGTATCGTGATCGGGGGAGCGAATCGCCGCGCGGAGGCCGACAAGCTCAGCAAAGGCGTCAATCTACTTGTGGCCACTCCTGGAAGACTCCTTGATCACCTTCAGAATACTCAGGGGTTCGTCTACAAAAACCTCCGAACTCTAGTAATCGATGAGGCCGATCGCATTTTGGAAGTCGGATTCGAAGATGAAATGCGACAGATCATCAAGGTGTTACCCTCCGAGAAGAGACAAACTGCGCTATTCTCTGCCACACAGACAACGAAGGTGGAGGATTTGGCACGAATATCGCTTCGCCCTGGTCCCCTATATATCAACGTTGATGAAGAGAAGGAGCACTCAACAGTTGAAGGTCTGGAACAAGGATATGTGGTGTGCGAAGCCGACAAGAGATTCCTGCTGTTATTTTCATTCTTGAAGAAGAACGCGAAGAAAAAGGTATGTGAATCTATTCTTTTGAGCCCCAAATCAGGGATCAGAGCCTATCGAAATGCCTGAAGATTAGCTCCAGAATACCATTACTGACATCTGTTGTTTGAAGATTATAGTATTCTTGTCCAGCTGTAACTCGGTAAAATATTACGCTGAGTATGTTTTGCCACCAAATACCTTGCGCGCTATTTCAAGGTGTCACTAACATCGCTTTGAAGGCTACTCAACTACATAGATCTTCCTTGTTTGGACCTGGTGAGTGCATAATAAGTCGCTGTCTTCGTCTGTTGACAGTAGATGCTAATACATGAAATAGCACGGCAAGCAAAAGCAGCAAAAGCGAACTTCTACCTTTTTCTCTTTTGTAAACGCCAAGTCTGGTATCTTGATCTGCACAGATGTAGCAGCTAGAGGGCTTGATATTCCCGCGGTGGATTTCATTGTAAGTATCTGACGTTGTTTCTGTTGATTGCTGTTGCTAACATATTATAGGTTCGTAAGTTTCCCATGAGCCAACCCCTCAACATTTTGAATCATGACGTTTTGCTCGGTCTCGGCGTTATAATCAATTCGTTGCTAACTCCTCGCAGAATTGGACCCTCCTGATGACCCCCGTGAATAGTAAGCATTTGTCCCTTTGAAAGATATAGAGAACGCAATATATTAATTTCCATATAGTATTCACAGAGTTGGTCGAACAGCTCGTGGCACTGGCAAAAAGGGTCGTTCGCTTCTCTTCCTTCAGCCTTCCGAAATAGGCTTCCTTTCTCATCTTAAGGTTAGTATTATCTTTTGTTTTCTATATAATATCCATCGGAAGAATATCGCCAATGAAAATTCTCGATTCTCGTCATTATTCAGCGATCATTATTGGATCCCCAAACAGCTGCGCTGCTTCCTTTGCATAGTAAAATGTACTGACACAAAACCATAGGCTGCCCGTGTACCAGTAGTCGAATACGACTTCCCAGCCAAGAAGATATTGAATATACAGAGCCAGCTTGAAAAGCTCATAAATAGCAACTACTACTTAAACCAGAGCGCAAAAGGTAAAGTATTCAACTCGGATTGTTACGTGATCAGTACTAACGACTATCAACAGAGGGCTACAGAGCTTACCTCCACGCCTACGCCTCACATTCTCTGCGAACGGTCTTGTAAGTAACCTTGGACATTTCTACTCTGCAACCCCCCATTCCTCATCGCCATATGTACTGCAAGACGCGTAGACAGTATTTCCACGTCCTTGGATTATTAGCTGCTAACTTTTTCTGGCGCAGTGACGTGAACAAACTCGACCTCGCTAAAGTCGCCAAGTCATTTGGATTCTCCGTGCCCCCGCGGATAGACCTGACGTTAGGCGCTAGTATGAGCAGAGACAAGAAATCCCAGGGAAGGAGAGCGTATGGTAGCCAGCCTAAGCAAGGCCAAAAGTTCCAGCGGAGATAGATAAGGAGGGGTGTTTTGAGGTTGTATTTGTGGAGTTAGAGTTGGTGGAGGGGTAATAGAGAGAATTTTCTGGAGAGACGTTTCTCTTCCGTTGGCGATGCTATGCAACTAGCGAAGATGATATGATGTATGTTGAAGACTATGGGGGGACGTCATGAGAGCTAGACAGACATACTGTTGATTCGATCCGAGACTTGGGTTTAGATACTCGAGTGTGCTTGCTCATTTCGGAAGTTATAAATTATTGCCATTGCAGCACTTAAATTGGACTTTATTGACTTGAATCGTTGAGATGATACTGTCCTAGTTAGTCCGGTATTGATCCCGATACAACTGGGTCGTCATGTAGTTATTAACAACCTTCGCGTCTCTAGTCGGCCGGTTCAATACGTAAGTAAAATGATGACTGATGACTGTCTACATATTACACGTGTTTACATCAATGACGTATCTATCTTATAAGAACGAACCACTATCATTTCCAAGTCCTTCCATGCAAGACAAGATACGCCAATAATGAATCCAGAGACAGCTTCTAAACAGAAGACTCGTTGCTAACACTCATCCATGAGCCCCAGTCATATCTCATTCAAGATCATTTATAAAATATGTATTAGATTTATATTTATTCTGGTAGGTAGGTACTACGAGGACAAAAAGGGTACGAACAATCGATCCATAAATGTCTATGCTATCCCTCCCCTCCCTTCCCCTGGCCTCCAACCTAACCGTTCCTTTGATTTCCAGTTTTTTTGTATAATAATCGAGCCAAATTCCTGGACTACCTACCTACCTACCTACCTACCTACCTTGGGAGTCAAAAAGATACTGATAACTGTTGTATGCAGTATCTATCTCCCAGTTAATACCAGAGCCACTCTTATGCTATCGCGCCTGCCCAATGCTGAAGAGACAAAGGGAATTAATTAGATAAATGGGGAAAAAGAAAAGTCCGCCCGGGCTTAAAACAGTCTTCACAGAGAGTGAAGTAAGTAGTTGTGGTAAAAGTTGTTGAATGGATCGTATCCTCAGATCCGTTTCTAACACAAAGGGATTATCTAGTTTAGTTTCCCTTGCGTCCCTTCGCCTGTGCCGCGACCCTCCGCGCCTCAACATCGCCTTCTGCTAGCCACTTGCTCGCCTTGACGAGCTGGACAATGTTGAGGACGTTCTTGATGATCATGACGGGAGCGCTCACTCCGGCCAGGATCCAAGGCCAGGTCGAGTCCATCTTGTTGGCGCGGGCCATCTCCAGCGCCGCTGCGCTGTAAGGGTTCGTGAACAGCTGGCTGATGATGGAGCTGTTCACTTGCGCTCCGCCCTGGATGGCCGCGGCGGCTTTCGACTCGCCGACCTTTTGCAGGAGCTGTGGCGATAGAAGAGGCGAGGAGAAGGAGAGAAGGTAGAGTGCGATGAAGAAGAGCTCATTCAGGGCGCATGTGACAAATAGAACGGTCTAAAAAGAGGTCAGCTTTATGAGATCATAGATTATGACATTTTGTAGTGAAACGAACTCTATTGGTATAGTAAAGGTTGAGGAGCCAGCTTCGCGACTTGTCCACGTTCTTGTGGCTTTCCGCCGAGCCCCCCATAGCTAGAGTCGCATACATGTGGATATAGTGGCTCGCGAAATCCAGGGAGATGAGCCCCTGGAAAACGATTGCCCATCGTGGGAAGGCCGACGACAGGAACACGAGCAGGCACGATGTGGTGCATCGGTCGGTGACCATGTCGAGGACGGCGCCGAATCTTGTCGACTGGTTGAAATAGCGTGCGGCGTATCCATCGAGCGCATCGAGTAGGCAGGAGATACTGTAGAGTAGGGAGCATGTCCGGGGGTGTAGGGGCATGTAGTAGAGTGATGCGATGGCTAGCACGATGCGGAAGTAGCCTGGTGGGCATCAAGTTAGCTGCTTATTCACGTGCGCATAGGATCAATGGCGGTTCGAGTCTTACCGATTAAATTCGGCCAGAAAAGAAATATGTTCTCGGCAGGCCCGGCGTTTGTCTTTGGCGCGGGAGAGACGTGAGCGTCGCCGTTCCCGTTGGCATCCTGTATCGCATCGGTCTCGGTGGGCGTCTCGTTGGCTGCTGCCATCGCAGCTTGACGTCGAGTCCTCCGTTCTGACATGACGTCTCTTGTTTTATTCTTCTGTTTGCTTTTTTGGTGTTTCGATGCGTCTAGTCTGACGCCTTGTTCACCGTGAGGCGAGAGAAAGGAGGGGCGGAATCGAAGTGACGGGGTATGTAAGCGATTCGATTTATTAGATAGAATTGCGTGTGCGGATGGGTGAGGTTTTCTAGATCAGAACATGCTCTCGCCTCCAAATAACCTAAGGTTTAGAGAGTGTGAAGAAAAAAAACCAAGGTAAGCTCGGATGATGCAAACAAAGTTAATGAGAGAAACAAGGAGAAGGGCGCATATGGAAACGTGGATCGACGGATTGGCGGCCGAGGTCAGCAAGCAATCAAAATTGGTCTTGGTGTTGGATTGGAGATTTGACTGGAGATTGGATTGGATTGGATTGGATTGGCACTCCTGCTGGGGAGACCAGCACTAATTGGACCCCTAATCAGCTCGGCGGAGGAATTGGCTATAGCTACAGTTATAGGTAGACGTGATTGAGTAACTCAATATCTGTAATTCATGGGGAAAAGAGATGTATAGGTTATCCTACACTTGAAGCTTGTTGCCAACATTTTGATGCCAGTAAGTTCCTCATACCCACGGTACCCACCTTGGCAAAGCATCTCTATCCTGTAGTACCTGTACTCTATTCCCGGACATCAAGGGGAGTGATAGATAGAGGTACCTTTAGGTACCTAGGAGGTAGTTGTAAGGACCTCGCCTTAGCGTGGAAAAGATAAGATAAGAGATAAGGCTGAGAGTGAGGTGCCCCCACCTGCATCTTTTTTAAATATAAGTACCTAGGTACCTTTTGCCTGAACCATTGTGATGGGTTCGCTCTACTTGTAGGGGGTGACATGGCTTGGCGTACGTCTGTCTCTTAAAGCAAAGGAGGAAGAGGGGCAATACTGTACTACTACATGTATGTCGTTGATCCCCAATTCCACCTACCAGGCTCGATACGTTTTCTTCCCCTCCTTATAGTGTACTCGTTTTCTTTTTTTAAGTCCAGGAGAAAAGGAAAGGTTAAGTAAGTAAGTGACTGACTGCCAGGAAAACTACACGCATAATTTATGGTCTCTTACATCAATCTCGCAACATGTTCTACAAATTTCGTTCGGGAAATCGCCACCATTAATGACAGGTTGCAGGATCGAGATAGGCGAAGGTAATGTTACATAGACACGAAACAACTTGAACTTTATGTGAGACACTCGACTACACACGCAAGCAGGCACCGTACTCTCAAGTACTGTGCACAGCTTTCTGCACAGTTTAGTTGAGTTGCACCAGGAACACCAGGAATCCCTCGAAAACCCGGCCAAGGAAACCAATTGTTTGCGCTACCAAAAGGGTCGCTTCCAGTAGGTCAGGCCAGCTCCGGCTGCGTCACACTACCTAGTCCTGTCCGTATGCGGCACTATGCTGCGCTGCCGGTACGGTACGGTAACAGCAAACTTCGGCTACCCAAGAGGCTTTGCCCCGACTCGGAGCACTAACGGATGCCCCCTTCAGGGTTGTGCGAGTCAAGCTTTCGAGACGCTACCTGCTGCGCTATGGGCTGCTAGGAACTTGTCTAGGATCAAACCACACCACAGGAATCCTACCGGCATTGCATGTGTAGAGACCCAGCGTCCTCAGGCCAGGCCTCAGGCTCCAAGATGTTTGGTTCTGTTCAGGTGTCGGCTTGGGAATCACCTCCCGCCTGCACGGTACTTGATGGAAACCAAACTGTCTGCTTTTCGTAATGTGACCTATCATAGCAGAGATGATAGAGGCCGTTGACTGTGCCGGTAAAGTGCTATATATGCGTACGGACACTGTCCAGACAGACCTGGAGCCGAGACACAATGCTTATGCCGGCTGATGCTGATGCTGATGCTGATGCTGATGCTTCTTCCAACTCGCAAGTCCTCCTACATTACGCTTTTAGTGCCCAGACCAACAGCCAAGACATGTTAGACGTGGGGATCACCGGCTCATTACACTACCTACGCTTACCTGGCCGACGCATGCCGCCTCGCTCTAGACATGCACCTTCGATCTGTTAGGTCGCATATCATTTCTCGTTGTAGCCTCTGAGGTCATCCTGCGGAGAAGTGAGTGAATGTAGACTTTCACTCAGTACATGCCATTAGGTACTGTGGGTTGAATGACTTGCCTGTACTGTATGTACTATGGCGGTGAAAACACCAACGGTTCTGTTGCCGGCGCAAGTTCTCGATGTTCCAGACTACGCTGGTTTCAAGATCAACATATACCTTAATAGTATGGAGGTAATTGTGGCAGCATCTCGAGCAGCAAGCCCTTACTACGACTTGGCGAGTGATTATTTGACTCGAAACGAGGTCACCTGCCTGTTGAGTCAAAACCAAGTGCACACAACTAAGGGAAATCTACGCATAGTAAATGCACCTAACCTTAGGAATATCCGCTGACGGTACAGGATGTGCACAAGAATTTACATACAAGTAGTTACAGTACATGTAGCTGCAGGCAACGGGGTTCGGAAGCTCTTGGATGGTGCACTAGAGATGTAAGTGAGAAGGTTAGGTTCCGACTAGTGGCCAGTGGGACGCACAAGACGTGAGGTTCTGAAAAGGGACGTCTCTTGGAGAAGCTAGGCTATCCTTACACTGATAGTGCCTGCTTGTGGCCGCATGTCGGGCCGCGTACACAGGAACTTAAATAAGCAAATAAAAAAAAGAGTACATGAGAGCAGAATTCAATAAAATAAAATAAAAAATTGAGAAGGCCTGAAGACCAGTACCAAGGATAGCCGACGACAAACAAGAGAAAAGAAGAAGAAGGGCAAACACACCGATGGGCCCACCCACTTACACAGTAATTAGTACGCGAGATCATTCATTCAGCTGGCGACTCACTCACATTCACTTGCGCCCATACCGGATAGATGGTTTATTGTTTTGATTGATTTGTGTCTTACCCGTCTCGCCTGTCTTATATCTGGTCTTATTGTCTTCTCCCACGTCCCTGGCTCCCTGCTACTCCTCTTCCCTCATTGAACAATGCAGTATAGCAGGGAAATTCTTAGATGATCAGATCTACTGTCTACCTGCAGATGAAAAACCAACGGAACCAATCCAATCGTCAATTCCCTCTCTTCCCTTGAGCAGCGCAACCAGGAAAAGGATAAAAATATCTACCCCACCACCCATCCTTTTACTACCCCCCTCCCTTGTCTTGTCTTGTCTTGTCTTCCCTTCCCTCCCCCTTCATACAATCCCTCCCGTCTGCGTCTGCGTCCGCTGGAAGCCCTATCTTGTCTACATTCAATAAATACTCGTCCATATCGACCCTCGGTCTCCTGCAGGCCAATTCTCTTCTCCCTTCGGAGATGAACCGTCATTTGACGGAATTGCCGTTCATAAGCAGGTGACACATGTTGTGACACCAGCCCAGATCCATCCGTCCTCTGCTGTTGCTATTGCCCCTACAGTCCCTTGACCGTCCAATTAGCCTTCCCGGCCACCACCAGCCAGACCCAGGCCCTAAGAAAGGCCCGAAAACCATCCCACACACACACGGCACCCGCATCTATCTGCCTCGTTCGTGCCGTCGGTGAGCGCCTGACAGTAACCCGGCTACGCCCTCGAGATCGGGACCGTCGATCCACAGATTCATTCCAAATCCCACCACCGGCGACAGCTATAACGAGTGACAGCCGAATCCCTGAACTTCCCAAGTCTTCCGGGGTAAGTTAATTATAGCAATTTCTCATTCCTGTTTCTCGGAACCTGCCCTTCGCTTCCTAGTCGTGATTACGTCTTGTCTCCATTCGCCCGTCCTCTGTATGTTTGCCCTTCGCCGCCCATAACTGAATGAGGGCTGCGTCGTAATTGAGGTGTACCGCGGGGTTGTGATGAGCTGGACTTGTTCTAGGAACTCCTTTGAATACTTTCTTTTCTTGTCTATGACGTCTCCTTCAGCAAGTTTACTCCTACATCACACCACGACAACATTAGAGTTATCAACTCAATCATCCTTTCAAGTTGATAACTTGGTGTATCGACGGGGCTGGATGGAGCTGGACTGAGCCAGAGAATCACCTTGGGGTTTGAAGGCAAAATAGATTAATTGACATCATTGCAGCTCCCCCACACAGCGCTCGATCGCCGCCGATCACCGCCGCTGCAGCCGTGCCCGCAAAAAAAAGGCCCAAAGCTCTCTGCCTGTTTAACCAGACTGGGATCTAGCTGGTTATCGCCAAAAGCTACATACAGTTTCTACCTGTCGTTGGCATCTTCGCGCAAACTCCCTCGCTTTGTACGAGTCTAGGCAGGCTTGGTACTCTGCAATCAGAGGTCGTGCCAGCACAACCTTCCGACAGTCGATTGAAAAAAAGGGTAATCTGTCCCGACACGAAAGACAGCTACTCATCTATCTACTTGCACCCAATTCGCCTTGTGTGCTCTTCGACGTGCCAGCCGCTAGGTGCACTTTAACTTGCCCCTCTATCCATCTTCGGACGTGATCAGTCCGAACACAGCTTCCGAGTACCAATCTTCAGTCTACCGACTCAACCCTTACAAGGAGACTAGTCGGATTCTTAGTTTCGTTTCTCAAGTTGCTAGCATTTCTATTCGCCATGAGCGCTTCCCGGGACCGCCACGCGACGGTCCACGCGACCTTCGGCCAGAGAGCCGAAAAGGCCAAACACCCTCTGGCCGCCTACCTCTTGCGTTTGATGGAACTAAAGCAGTCTAACCTTTGTTTAAGTGCCGATGTTTCCAACGCCCGAGAATTGCTTCAGTTGGCCGATGCAATTGGCCCGTCCATTGTCCTATTCAAGACACACTACGATCTAGTCGCAGGTTGGGACTACCACCCCAAGACCGGCACAGGTGCCAAGCTCGGCGCTCTGGGGAGGAAACATGGCTTCCTTATCTTCGAAGATCGGAAATTTGGTGACATCGGCCACACCGTTCAACTACAGTACACAGCAGGTACTGCACGCATCATCGACTGGGCTCACATTGTGAATATAAACATGATTCCGGGGAAAGCTGCAGTCAAGGCGCTGGCTGAAGCAGCGAAACACTGGCGGTCGCGCGTTAATTACGAAGTGAACACATCCGTCACAGTCGGCACTCCCGTGTCCGATTCCTTCAACGACAACGACGAAGAGGATGAGGCGGCAGACGAGGAAGCAGACACTGTGGGAGACATGCATTCTCACCCCACGTTGACTCAACACCGTGACTCCAATAGCACCGGCCGGAAGGGTAGCATAGTTTCCATCACCACGTTAACACAATCCTTTGAGCCGGTTGACTCGCCACGCTTCTCGACCACGATAGCTGATGGGGATGAATTAGTATACGCAGGGATTGAAGAACCGCCTTGGGAACGAGGACTCTTGATACTGGCGCAGATGTCGAGCGCAGGGAACTACATGACGCCGGAATATACGCAAGCCTGTGTAGAAGCTGCACGTGAGAACAAAGACTTTGTCATGGGCTTCATCTCGCAAGGGACGCTCAACACGGAACCCGACGACGACTTTATTTCCATGACACCAGGTGTTCAGCTACCCCCTGAAGGCGCAGAGAACGAAGCGATAGCCGGCGACGGAATGGGCCAACAGTACAACACACCAACGAAAATAATTGCTGATGCTGGGAGTGACATAATCATCGTCGGTCGAGGCATACTCAAGGCTGGAGCTCCCCGGGCTGAAGCCGAGCGATATCGAAGACGAGCATGGAAAGCCTACTTGGCTCGGACAGGGCAGCGGACATGAAGTTACTGAAAATCGTTCCAGGATTACGGCGTAATGAGGCTTTGGTGACGTCCCTTATTTTCCTTTTCAAGGGATTATTGGAGCCTGGAGTTGGGAAATTCCAAGAATGAGTCTAGACTTCAAAACGGCGACATTGATAGGCATGGAGAAATCATGGACACAAAAGCATACAAGGCAAAATAGAATGTCTTGTGTGGAAATACGAAGAAAAAGATGGTTTTTCTGATGACGGCCTCTCTGACGGCGTAACATATGACCCCCCCTTGTGACAATAGAAGATACAGATTAGCCCATTTTACCCGTCAGCACCGGCTACAATTTGGATTGGTCACACGCACTAGCTGCCATAGCATTTTACTATCTGTATAGGATAGATACTTATATAATATAAGTATATTGGAGTGGAGAACAATCAACTTGGGAAGCAAGAAGTCGTCGCCGGTGGTGCACATTGACTTCCCTTTTATGTCTACCCGGTACTTACATCTTCCGATACTTTACTTAGGTAAATGGAGCAAAAAGTTGGCGCAACATGTACATACGGTGCTTTTTATTTCCCCAGTAACACAAGTACTGAGCTCCTAGAAATCCGTGAGACACCAAAGCAATTTTTTCAGCAGGTTGGATATATCTGACTTCTTATATCCACGAGCTCGTCTACATTATTCGGAGATAACGGTGCTAGGTGGACAAAACGCCGGGTTCAAGACGATGAACTAACTGGTGGTTGAGCTAACTGGCTGAGGGGCTAAATTAGGGGTAGGTTGGTTGACCCTTCTTCCACTTAACCTACCTGGGTAGTGTACCTAGTCTAAGGGGAGGGAGGGACCATAAGCAGAACAACCATAAGCAGAGAATTCGACAGACGAAAACTTGCAACTTCAACACTACGACCTGCCGGGCCTCATCCCATTAGATTACACCCCATACACTTGGTGTTATGGCTTATCGTATCGACAATTGAGTTGGTACGCGACATACACAGTCCACTGACTACAGGACCAGGTAGCATACCCCGGAGAGGCAGCTAGCTCTTCTTACCACTCACGCTACCCTCCGATCATCACTCCTACATACCTACGCATCAGGTACCCGGAAGCCATCGCCCCCCGCTAACTGCCATCCCCATCCGCCTAATCTAGAACCGCCAACGACGGGCAGAGACGTGCAGGTATCGTATGGATTATTCGAGCCATGTACATCTGCTCTGGCATCATCGCATGGTGATTGGGCTTCATCTATCTCCGTAGCTATATTCTATCTCCCGTCGGTTCGAGCTCGATCGATTTCATCGCAGACTCAATCCTTTCATCTCCTCCGACTCAAGATCTCTCCACCCAGACATAAGACGGATACATACGGCCACGCAATCCGTTCGCTGACGCTCGTTCACAATGGGTGACGCTGCCGAGTTGACGGAGCCTGTTTCGGGTGCTGAAGAGCGACCCAACTCCGAGCCCGAAGTTGCCAAACCGCCGCCGCGCAAGCGCAGACGGATCGTCATCAGCTGCACCGAGTGCCATCGGCGCAAGCAGAAGGTTGGAACACCTCGCAACCCCCTCCTCGGATGCGCTTATGGGTCGCATGCCTTAACGAACCACATGCTGAGCTCCCGCTTATTCGCAGTGCGACCGAAAATTGCCATGTACGAATTGCCAGTCGCGGAACAAGGAATCGTCCTGTCAATATGAGGCCGGCGCGCCAATCAAGAAGGCCGACCCGAAGGCGGCACCGGCCGCGTCATCGAATGATACGTCCGAAGGTCCTGATACCAAGTCTGCTGCGCCCAGCGCCGACTTTGGCTACTCAACAAGCGCCGGCTCGACTCTGGGGTTTCTGCGCAAGATCGAGACGGCCCAGGGAGCACCCCTCCCCGGCCTACCGAGCGAAATCCCCTCGGAAGAAAGCTACGACATGCGCGAGCGCTACAAATCATTTATCCGCCAGTTACCCGCGAGGACGTATGTGGAACAGCTAGTCGATATCTATTTTCACGATGTCAATTGGCAGTACTTCGGCATTGACGAACCCTTGACGAGGAGTCTGTTAAACAAATGGTACAGCCTACCTTTCAATATCCTATCGAACTCCGGGCCCCAAGCTTTGGACCCGATGTTGAGAGCATTGCCCGCACTGCTGTTCCAGTTGGTTGCTTGCGCGCTGCTATATCTCCCTCAGGACAGCGAGAAGAACTTTGAGTGCTTGAAATACACCAGCAACATGAGTTTCGACGATCTATCCGTCGAGTATAGTGAGGCTGGCATGGCGATTTTGACCCTGTTAGGTAAGCGGCAAATGTCCATTATCACCGTATTAGCGGGGTGGTGTAGAGCATCTTTGCTCAAATATACGGGCATGGTGACCGAGGCTGTAAGTTATGATGACGTGACGAGCTTCCCCCATCATTTCTGACTTTAGCACAGTGGCACCAAGTAGGAACCTGCATTCGGGACGCACAGGGCATTGGCCTGCACCGAGATCAAATGGATCCACAGCCGACAGCAGATGATTCTGGGGAAGAGACGATAGACAAAATGTGGAGGGCGCAACACCGCCGGATGATATGGCTTGTCCTAATGGGTTGGGATTTGCATACTGGGGCCGTGTTGGGTAGACCGACCAGCATCGATCACCGGTTCATAAGCCGCAGTTCTCCTATCGATGCAATCCTTCCTAAATCAGCGGGCAGTCGGGCACCTCTTGTACCGCGCACTGATGACGACCCGCCAACACCCTTGACGAGGATGATTTGGTCCTGGCAAGTGATGCAGACACTGCGGGAGATACAGGATCTGGAGAAAGAAGGGCCTTTCCCCAAAGACTTTTCCAAGGTCGAAAAGATTCACGCTGAAATCCTCGAGATCCGATCCCGAACTCCGCCTCCTTTCCGCTTGGAGAATCCTGATACACGGTTCGACAAGCTGCCTGAATGTTGGTGGCTACCATACGCGCGAGCACAATTACCACAGCTACATGCCTTTAACCTCCTGGCGCTCCATCGACCCTACGTCTTCACTCGCACAGCCAGCCGAAACGCAGCGCTGAAGGCGAGTCTGGAAATGCTTGAGTCGCAACGACAACAGTTCGCCGCGCTCACTACGAGCCAGCACAGGACGTACTCGCTTTTCTTCGGCACCTTTGATGCTGTCGTCATGGTGGCCTCTATCTACATCCTATTTCCAAAGGAGCACCTTGAACTACTCGACCAGGCCCGCCAGCACTTCCAATGGGCCGTGGACCGGTTCGAAAAGATGGCCGAACGCAACCACCTTGCGCGATCCGCGCTGGGCGTCCTACAAGCTATCTGGATCCGCTTCAAGAAAGCCGTCGGTCACGGATTCTTGACCTGCCACTGCAGCGACATGGCGCGAGCCGAGACAGAGGCCGCCTCGCGCTGGCTCGCTTCGCAATCAGAAGCGCACGCCTCGTCAATTTCGTCTTCTTCACATCGTACGAGCCACAACACCACAGCCACAGCCCCCTCCGCACCACCCTCGTCTACCCAGCCCACGCCCAAAACAGAGTTCACGACGCCTCTCGGCACGAGACCTACATCCTCTAGCGTCCCTTCTGATAACAGCGCCCTACTTTCGCCAGAGTGGACCTTACCTACGGACTTCGACTTCGGCAGCATCATGCCCATGTATCCGATGGGCGACATCGCATACAATGACCTCACGGGTGTCCTGGGTGGACCAGTGGGCGGCACGGGCGCGGGCGCGATACCTACGGAATACTGGACCACCGGAGCCGATTCGTCGTCGTCGTCCTTGAGTAATAATAACCACAACAACGGCAATCTAGAGCCCCCGGCGACGACGATGGCCGGGCTCGGGGTGCCGGGGTTGCATACCATGCCCACGCAGGAGCAGTTCCCGTGGCAGTTTGGGGGCGAGTTTGGTACGGATACGATATGGAATGTTCTGAATCAGTTTCCGTCGTGAAAGGCAAGGGCAAGGGTAAAGGCAAAGGCAAAGGCGATGCTGATAGGTAGGGTAGAGAGGGTAGGAGTCTGGAATGGGATTTGGGTAAAGGGAAGCGAAGGGCATGAGCAAGGGCAAGGGTGATTGATTATCTAGGTAGGGCGTATATATGTATATGTATATACGTATTTGCATGTTGCGTGTTGCATGCGCATGCTTCACTGTTATCTACTTATGAAGATTTAAATATTCCGAAAGGGATTGTCGGTAAATGAAAATATGTATATCATGTTGGGATGGGTGTAAGTGTGTATACAGGCAAGATGTTGACTTGAAATAAAATAAATAGATATAGGCAAATTTAAGGAATATTCGCGGCCTTGTGAGCGGCTGATAGAAGATTCGTGTTTATCGTAGGTAGTGGTAGTAGTAGTGAGTTTGAAGCCGGATCCGAGCGAAAATGGAAATATCGTGAGAGCCAGAGGACGTCGTTTGTGGGAATCCCTACGTTGTTGATACAGATATTGCACTCGCGCTTGGACGTAAACGCAAAAGGCAGACGCAGATAGAGACGCGAGGGCGAGGGTATCAGGTCCTACACTACAGTACCGTGATGATTGTTACTACGAAGCTAAGTACTTACAGAAGTATACGTGCGCAGATGCTGCGGTTGTGTTGAATATAGAGTAGATTACATAAGTGATGATACATACCGCTCACTCAGTAAGAGTCAGATTAACGACGGGATACATTGTATTGAGTTGGAGAATGGCTAGATAGATGAGATGGGTCCTTGAACGCGTGGAGGTTGAATGACTGGAAGACATTTGTGAGTAGAATAGTACAGCGCGTCACAATGCAGCAAGTGGGAATCGCGAGAAATCAGTACTCGTTCCTACGGACAAGCAGGTGATACACCACTCGGGGCAATCAGAAGCCTCAAGTGCAGACAGACATGGACGTGATTACATGTCGAGACGCGATGTTGGGGGGGGGGGGGGGGGTCAGATGACCTGTTTAACGTGATCCCAAGGTGAATTTATCGAAATATGAATGTTTAAGATCACGAGCCATCTACTAATAATCTCTCACTCGATGAGGGTTCTAGACAATTAGTCGCGCGACGCGTCGTCCTCAAGACCGATGATATTAATTTCGAGACAGGTCAAAGCCGATGCACATTTCGCGGAACAATGAGCGAACCTATCTAAATCTCACTCGGCGATATTCCTTCACAGAATTCTAAACCATGCAAATCAGATTGCGAACCAGGATGTTTCTTCTTCACCTCGCATGACAGGCACACGAAAGCAATGAAAAAAGGATAAAAGCCTGTCAGACTTCCACCGTCGCCCACCCCGGCCACGCGCCCGAAGGCAAGACCGCGACAACAGGGTTGAGATCATTACCACTCTCTATACAGCCAGTGCACAAGGCATTGACCGCCATCCTTGCGGACAGTTCGAGAGTAAAAGGTAACCAGATCCCGAAGGACGTAGCACCAGGTGAGAAAAGTTTTCACTCTAGGGCGACGGGGATTTTCGTTCATCAACCAGGGTAGGCTCTATGGCTTTTTTGGAGAACATAGAGTAGGACGAATACTATAGAAATGATTCTCTGAAGTCTGTTTTTGAAGGGGAGATGATCAGCGAGTGTTGCAGTGGAAAATCAGAATGCTTCTGTGAAAGACAGTCTGAATGTTAGGGGGGTTGGTGGTGAACTCACATTGTCGTGTGAAGAAGAAAAGAAAAAGAGAGGAATAGGTGAGAGGCAGAGGGACCTTATATAGAAGTCTGGCGAGGGCCTGCTGGGCGGTGTGGGTCACTTTTTTTCTGTTACTGCCGGCAGAATTCTTCCTGATCTTGGTGGGCCACGAGCAGGTACCCACGTACCCTTCGCGCACCGAGCCGCTACTGCTGCGCCTATGTGGAGCCGCTCCGAGAGTCTTTTTTCTGACGGGGCGGCGCAATGGCCAATCAGAGAGCTGTTCTTGTCTGTAGTTCCCATTGCCAATATCAAAATTCACATTCGAGGAGGCTGGAATCACGAATGCGCAGAAAAATTTACAAGCTAAGCCGGTATCACAAGAAAATATTTTCTGGCGCTTGATTGCTTGCTTGCTAGTTGATGGAACTAATTCGGGAACCGATTTTTCATTTGCTGGTGTTCATTTAGGTAGTGTAAGTTAACTCTGTGATAAGGCTACAAGTCTCCGCGCCATTTACACAATACAGGCGATGTCACGCACATGCAGAAACATTCGTTGATGAATGATCACGTTGATTCATTACTCTATATTCTATACTCTAAGAAATCTGAACTCTCGATTAAACACAGCCAATATGTGAAATTGCCGTCCTAATGGCATGCAAGCAGCAAAAGTCAAATCGTAATCTCAATGAAGTAG
This sequence comes from Xylaria sp. MSU_SB201401, assembly GCA_002288965.1. Taxonomy (NCBI): domain Eukaryota; kingdom Fungi; phylum Ascomycota; class Sordariomycetes; order Xylariales; family Xylariaceae; genus Xylaria; species Xylaria sp. MSU_SB201401. Next base: position 5,675 of record NPFG01000154.1, on the reverse strand, counting down.
TAGGCTGAACGCCTCTCGTGTACCACAGTGCTCAGTGTAGAACTCCGTTCATATTGGGCGCTCAGCGCAAGAGTCCGAGAAAGGCCCCGAGTCCGTTTTCTCGGGCCGAACAAGGCAAACAGACAGCGGCGCTAAGACAGAAAAAAAGACGAGAGTGATTCATCATTCAGAAAATCCCTGGGCAGAAATTGCTTCGTTCAAGCGGTGACTGCGGCAGTCGGCAAGGGGCCCTCGGGGAACTGACTCGCCGCGATATTGCACTGGCGGAACAACCTGACCTCGTCCTCGGCGAACGCGCCCACGACACTGTGCAGGAGCCCGCGGTTGTGGAAGAGCACGAGGTCGCCCTGCTGCCAGTCGTGCGGGTAGACGTATCTCGGCGAAATCCCAGGACGCTGCAGTCTGTGCACGATGGCGCGGACCTCGGCCAGATCTTCGACGACGGTGCCGTCGGCGAGGTGCAGTTTTCGCACAGCCGAGGGATGGACTTGCAGCGCTAGTTTGCCCGTGACGGGATTACGCCAGCACAGAGGCAGGATCTGCGTCTCTTCCTTGCTGTGAGGAGGGAGGTCGTCGATGGGCACTTCGAGACCCTGCGAGAGTAGCCCAAGACCGTCGGACCGCGACTTGGCCGAGCTCATCCATACATATGGGTGAGGCGCGTACTCGACCTTCGTCTCGCGTGAGAATGTCTTGTCTTCCTCGGATAGAGAGCCGTACATGGTGCATCCTGAGACGAAGGCGGTCGTGCCCAGCGGCACGTCTAGCACGTCGCCTGTCCCGTCATCGTAGCGGCAGATCTGCCGTCTTCCGCCGGGTACTTTAACCGCGAGGAGCGTTGTAACCACAGGCGGTGCGAGCGTGCCATACAGCGCGGCGTCAATGTGCCAGCGGTAGAAACGCGTGAATTCGAGGTCTTCATCCTCCGGGATGGAGGTAGCGTGGAAGGTCTTGTGGTGTGGATGCCGCAGTTGAAAGTCCGTCAGTCCCTCGTAGGAAGCCACGCGTCCGTTGCCGATGACTTGCACCTGGGGTTGGTGCGGGATGGTCTTCAGATCCGGGTGCAAGATGCTCCGCTTCGCGTCAATCGTCTTGCCATGGCCGTATGAAGAGCCCCTGGCGGGATCGAAGCGCTGCGTTAGCTTGAATTGCGCCTTGGGCGAGACATGGCCTTGGTTCTTGAACACAAGGACCTGGTGTGTGAACAGCGCGTCACGAATCACGGCGAAGCCATCGTCTGTTTGACCTGACGTTAGCAGGCTGGGCGATCGGATGTCCTATTTGCGGGTGTGGGGATACTTACTCTAGGAGGTTACCGATTTATACGGGTATTCTCCCTACTAGTACATCTCATCATGTCACGAAGTCTCATTGAATGCTCATTTTTCTTACCAGTCAAGTTCTCGATGTCAACGTTTGATACTGATGCCCCGAAGTTGATGCCGGAGCCCTCGGGAAAGCGGAGTGGTTCCACGGTGATGGACGCCATGATGCGATTAGGTAACGCGATGATTATATTCGCGTGGCTTGATGTGTATGATCTTGCAGAGGCCGCAATTCCAGAAATAGGCTGTATGTCATATACTTACCGAGGTGAGGAAAGTAGTCAACATCTTTATACTGGGCACAGGAGATCTCGCTTATCTATGACGTGTTACTGTTACCCCACGAGCTGAATGTAGGTAGCGATGCAAAGCCAATCAGGTGTCGCATCGGTCTTTCAACGAGGCCATCAGATAAGATGTCGGCTCCGCCCGCCGGGAGGCTCCATCGGCACGTCCCGTATAGAAAGCAGATCAATTACTTCCACAATGAATGATAGTAGTCGCCGGAGCCGGACGATGCCTATCTCAGCATGCCACTAGCTCGCGGTCTGGCCTAGACCAGAACAAATCTTCATAACAACTTTTGATATCAACATCAGAATTAAATAGACTAAGTGATCTATATCTAGTATTTTAGACGTATACTAGCAACCGCAAGTCATTAATATCCTGGAGCTGAAAATTCTATCTCTTGAATTGACTGGGATATTGTAGTTATACCTATAACAGTATGAATAAATAACACCTTCATCTAGAGTCCTTGATTACCTAATGGGCCACCCCCCCTAGTGGGCCACTCAAACTAGCGGTCAACACCACCAATACTACCACCTTCACTCAATCAATTAAAGCTATTCAAAGCTGTTTTTTTATACTAAAATAGCTATAAAGTTAAAAAAAAAGATGCTTATTACGCTAGCACTTGTAAAGATCTAAAAAAGTAAATCGGTATAAAAAGCTACCAAGCTTTTTAAAGTCTTTAAAACTACTTTTTAATATTAAGTTAATAGCTCCTTTTTACGCTATAAAGTTAATAAAATTAATTAGTTATTTAGTTTTAAAGTTAAAACTTAAATTATTAAATAGATTTATAATTTTAAAAGTGTTAATTATATATTATATTATTTAAAAGTTATTAAATTTGCTAAATATATTTTAAAAACTTAAAAGTATAATAAAAAGATTAGAAAATATTAAATTAACTAGCTATTTAAACGCTATTTAAATATAAAAATAAAGCTCTAAATAGCTTTTAAAACTACTAAGGCTATAATAAACTTATTAGTTTAAATTTTAAAAGTTTTTAAATATTATAAAGCTATTTACTAAAAGTATTAAATTTTATTATATTATATTATAAATATAAATAAATATAGATTTTAAAAAGGTAAATCTTTTTATAAAAAGGTTATAAGATTTTTGTTAATAAAAGTAGGCCTATAATAATATTTAAATATTATTAACTAAATAACTATTTTAAACCTTTTTTAATAAATAGTTATTATTTTATATTTACTATTATTTTTATAAATAACTTATTATAAAAGTAGTAGTTTAAACCTGATTTGCTTTATTAAAAGTATATAATTTATATAAATAGTTAGACTATTAACTAAATAGCTTTTTAATAATTTAAATAAGTTTATTTACCAAAAACTAAACTAAAAGATTTTAAATAATAAAGGGTTTTATTTTTAAATACTTATACTTTTTATATAAATAAGACTTTTATATATAAAGCTTAGTTTTATAAAGTAAAATTAATTTATTTATCTATTTATAAATGTTAAAATCAGCTAGTAATAGTCGGGTGCTGCCCTGTAGTATACGTTAGCCCTATAGCTATAGTGGTTACTTTAGCCACTATAGCCTTACTAACTAGCCACTTAACCTATCTAGCTATAAGATTTATTTCAGGCTTATTTATAGCGGCTATATAGTATGTATAAAGCCTTAGTAGAGTGAGTATAAAGCTTTATAGCGCTAAACAAAGCCTGCTAAGGTGATTAATAGTGCTAAAGGTCGGCACTATTAATAAGATTAGTTAGTAATTTTAGTAATTACATTAATAAATAACCTAGTAGAGTTAATAGGTTTTATAAAGCTTATAAAAGGTCTTTTAAAAGGTGTATATAGGACTCGGGGTTTAGTTATATTAAACTGACCTATTAACTTAAGCATTAAATAATTTACTATTTTAAATAGCTATAAATCTTATTAATTAAAGCCTAGTTAGGTTAATCTCTTTTATATTTAGCTAGTAATTATAGTATAGATTTAATACTATTAGTATTAAATTTATTATTTTTTTAGCTACTACTTTTAGCTTTTGCTTTATAGCAATCTACTTATTATAATCTTTACTTTTAATATTATTAAAATTTATTACCTTTTATTATAACTAGTTTATACCCCCCATAAAACCTTTTATAGCCTTACTACTATATACCTTATAATATACTACTTTTTTATAAGTTATAAGCCTAGCATTTTTATTACCGGTGTTTTTTTAGTACTGTTTTTAATAAGGTTATAGTGGCCTTAACCCCTTCCCTTACCTACTTTTAACGCTAAGCACTTTGTGGCCTTTTTAGCACTTACTTTCTAGTACTAATTAAGGCGTTAAACCCTTAAGTTAGCCCTTTTTTACCCTTTGTCTTATTAGCTAAATATACTGCTAACGCTTTTTTTTGCCTATTATAAAATGCTTTAGCCTAAATCTTAACAACTTGATTAAAGGGATTATTAAAGTTTTAATTAAGACTATTAATATACTTATCGATAATTATAGTAAGTAATTTCAATATTTTAATAACTAATTTATTAACATTAATAATAGCCTTTAAAGTTTTTAGTATACTATTTAAAACTTATAAACTGTTATAACTAATTTAATAAATATTATTACCACCTTTAACACTTAATTTTTAGTTACCCCTTTTACTACTACGCTTATTATACTAGCTATAGCTAGCGCTAATTAGTTTATTAAATAATCTACTAAACTAATGGCTTTTTTTTACTAACTTAATTATCTTTTAAAAATAAGTCGGGTATAAAATAGCTAAAAAGATTAACACCTTTACTATAAACTAATAGTTATAAAAGCAAAGTAATTATAACCTTTAGTTATAAAGCTTAAATATTTTATTTAAAGTTATTAGCCTATTTATTTTTATTAAAGAACCTTTTATATTTAAAGCTTATAATAATTTTAACTAGGCTATAATACTATTTTTATTACGAGATAGTTATAAGCTAATCTTATAAGGTAATATTAGTTATTATAACGACTTTATAACAGCTTTTTAAACGCTAACTACTTTATATAAGCCTAATAATAAGCTTAAAAAAAACTATTTAATTTAAGTTTTTTATAACTTAAAATATATTATAAACACTAATCTTAATACTTTTAACACTAAATTTAATGTTATAATAACTAAATTAGCTAAAAAAGGTATTAAAATCGAGTTTATTAACTATTATAATGACTATTTTAAAGCCTTTAAAAAAGACTATTTATTTTAGACTAATTAAATGTGCTAAACTTTTAAAACTTTTAAAGTATTTTATAATACTAATCTTAGCGCTATATTTATTATATTTTTAATAAAAACCTTTATAATAAACGCTTTATAAAATAAATAAACTATTAAAAGCTTATTTAATAGCTTAATAAGCCTTTTATTTAAAGCGCTAATTATATTATAAACTAGCTTTTAATACCCTTTAGGTGTAATTTTAAAGGGTAGTGTAATAATTATAAAGAATAAGATAGCTCTAAACTATTTAATAATACTATTAAAACACCTACTAATAATAATAATACTAGTACTTAGTTAATTTTCTAAGTTTAATATAATCCACCCTTATAAACTACTAATATAATTACTACTTAACCTATTAAATTACTTTTTAATTTATTATAATTAGTTAATAATATAATAGTTAAACTAGTGGCTTAAGCCTTTTAGCTATATAATACTAGTAACGCTTATTATATTTATAATAATCTTAACTAATTTAGTAGTTATAATACTTTTATAAAAAATATAGCCTTTATAATTACTATTAAAAGCTTTTTAACACCTTATAGTTTAAGCACTATAAAGCTAAAAGTTTATTATTTTAATTAGAAATATAGCACTTTTATTTTAAAAAAGGTATTATTTATTTTAAAATTTAATATAAATATTATTTTAAAAGCGTTATATTATCTTTTTAAAAGTTTTTTAAGGTATTTATATTATTTAATAATAAAAATAAAGCTTTAATTATATTAAACTTTTAATAGTTAGGGTTTTATCTTTTTTTTAAAAAGACGCCTTATATTTTTAACTAAAGTAC